>BMAU01019584.1:0-235578 GCA_019973935.1 Trichonephila clavipes | reverse complement strand
CCTTTCTACGTTTATAAAATAATATGTCACTGGCTTCCAAACGATACAAATTATTCGTGTGAATTCTGAATCTCAGGATCACACAATAAAAAAGTTTAAAAGCTGGTAAAATTACTCAAAATAATGAGAAAACAAAGAATGGTATGTGGTCAGAAAGCAGGAAAACTTCTCATTCAAAGCAGTTCGACAAAAGATCGTTTGAATGAATGAATGATTGAATATTAACGTCACACTGTTCAGCTACACGAGGGCTTTGGGCGACGGACCACGGATGGAAAATCCATTCAAAATGTTATTTACTGTAAAATGAAAATACCCCTTTCGTCTGTTGATTGATTGACCGTAATAAACGTCGCACTAAAAGCTACATAATGAAGGTTTGGCAGTTGGAATTTTTTCAGAAGTGGTCTAGTGAAAGAGAATATTAGATTTTATTTTATCCAGTTCTCTGTTTCTGTAACTAAAAGATCAGTCAGCTTCCCGTTCCGAGAAAGATCTGGCCCATAAGCACCAGAAGTCTTTTGTCACCCTGCAAGTCTATAGTTAATTATTTTAACGAGTATCTGGAGTTCTTAATGCTGGTCCCATGGGGAAGGGGGGCGTTAAGGAAGAATTTCGACACATAGGACAAAAGTGATAAACATCATGATAAAATTTATGACATGCTTGAGGGACGAATCACAAGAATGGGGCAGAATGATCGTCGGAAAAAGACCCCCTTTGAAGAAAACAGAGGAAATTTTGCTTCAATTTGATTTTGAACAAATTTCTTTAGCTTCCTGCGCCACAAGACAAAAATCGGAACAAAAATGGTTAAACAACAAAAAAAAAAGGTAACCCTTTTTACACTTTCAAATTCTCTTTTCAATTTTTAAGATTTAATGTCCAGGTATTTTTAATCATTATATAAGACAAAGTGGAAAAAATATCTTCTTGTATTTGTGCTATTACTATTTATCCATAAAACAAATAATGTTTAATCTCAAAGCATTAAGATATTTGAAAAACAAACAGACATGTATAATAATAGTATTAATGTTTTATTAACTTATATTTAGAAACTTTAAAAGAAAACTTTACAAATTCAGAGTATTGTGATTGTGTTTCTAGTATGTTTTAGAAAAAACCTTAGAATTTTTGAAAGCTTACTTTTGGTGGAGATATTTTAATAATTTTGACTATAAGTAATTTGGAAGCTAAACTACGTTTTTGTTCCAGAAATGAAATTAAGATTTCTATAAGGAATAAAAGAATTAAACAGAATATGTTTGTATTAAACCAAAAATTTCATAATTCTGTCAGAAAATTTGAAAAAAAGATGAAATGTAATTTTTTGAGAGTTTGGAAAAAAAATTAAAAAGGTTAAGATTATTATTTTCATTTTCTAAATATTTCATGGAAAAAATTTACAGTTTGCAAGAATAAATAGAAAACTCATAAAAAATTTGAAAATTTAAATTCGATTAAAAAGGAATTAAGTTATTTTTAAATTCAAAATTTATAACTTTATTTTCAAATATTCACAGAAATTCCTTCCACACTGCTACAGAGAAATAAATTATATGACTCGGAAATCATCCCTCGGGCAGACCCGAGGCTTTCTGGAAGCATCGAAGTTGCAAAAGAAATGGTCTCGACTTTCCCTAATGTAAAAATACTTTTAAAAATATTTTTAACTAACCGATATGGAATGCATCAGGTCAGAGATCTTTCTCAGTTTTAACACGGCACTTACCACGCAGGGTATATCATACCCACCGTCTACCTTTTTTCAACGCTCCTTCTAAACCTTTTTTGGAAAATTGATAGTTTCTCGTGCAGCTGACTTTAAGGTCAAATCCTTTGAGGGGCCTTAGCTTGTAGGCGAATTGTAAACACATATTTTTAGATACCGCCTCTTCGGGTATGTCATACCTTGCGCGTGAATCGCCGTTACAGTTCTGAATGCATGAGCACGTTTGAAATCTTCCTTGTACTATGGCGTATTATTGTAGTTATGATGAAGAAACATAATATTTAAGTATTTTAATAGATATAGTACAACAGTATTTTCAGATGAAGAAATTCTGTTCGTGATTATGATGAGGAAGAATCAAATGATGAAGAGTATAACAGCAAGTATGATTCCTCCACTGAAAACGATCCAGATTTAAAAGAGGGAGACACTGTGGGAAATAAATGTTTTATATGTATAGATCAGCGTTTTTCAAACTGTGGGGCACATCCTTCTAGGGGGGCATGATAACCCAACAAGGGGGCGAGCATATCGAAAAGTGGAAAATAAAACATTACTTAACAATATTATTAACTTACTGAACGGAAACAAAACAAAATACATTCTAATTTAATAAAAAATAAAATACACATATACACTTATATAATATGTTTATAAATGTATCAGTACTGGTTTAACAATTAACAGTGATCCCATGAGCTTGTCATGTATAGTATTATATAAAAAATGTAATACTTATCTTGATAATTTGTACGGTTTGTACCTAATTTCATATTGTAGATTTACATCCAAGTAAATTATTATCGAATTCAATACATTACTATTGCTTGGAAAGGGAGGGGGGGCACGAAGAAAATTATGACTGAAAATTGGGTCGCAAGTATTGAAAGTTTGAGAAGCACTGGTATAGACACATAAAAATTTGGGAAGAACATGACTTTAAAGGAGACAATGGGTACACACCTTATCCACTTTCAGATGAACTTTTGAAAAGAAAAAAAAAAGAACCTATTGCTGGAACAATAAGAGAAAATAAAAAAGAAATTCCAAAATAAGATATAGACGGTGTATACAGCTCTTCAATGAAATAACTTCATTCAAAGATATTTTTTCTGGTAAAAACAGCCAACTGAGATATTGGAAATTGTAGTGAAAAATGATCTTATTCCCTATTTTCCCAATTTCGCTCTAGCATTAAGAATTTTTTTAACCAAACCTGTTTCTGTAGCTTCCGATGAAAATTAAAAATCATTAAAAATTACTTGAGAAATAATATGACACAAGAAAGGCTTTCAGATTCGGCTATAATCTCAATTGAATCCGAAATCTCAGAAAAAACTCATTTAACCGAAACTATTAACAAATTTGATTCTCAGAAAGCCAGGAAAGTTATTTTATGGTTACAGTAAAATCTTGCGTATAACGGGGGTCCCTACACATATTCGCCGTATAACACGCACACCCTTTTTTACGAAGAAACCTGAAATGCATGTGCGCAATGATCTTGTGTTTTGAAGTCCTTTATTCGAATTTTATTCCAAGCTTTAGTAAAAAATATATACTTTCAGAATTACAACCCTTTAAGTTCATAAGGAATGTTATTTCTTTCACAGAAACAGTATTTTGATATTTGTAAAAGTCTGATCTTTTTCTTTGCTCATCTTTTTTGTATTTTTAAACCTCTCATTTTTATACCCGGCGTATAACGCGCAACCGTAAATTTCGATCTTATCTTTTGAGTTAAAAGAGCGCCCTATACTCCGGATTTTAAGGTATTGTTTATTACTTAGTAGAAAAACCGATTTATATACTTTTCGTTTCGTGAGATTTGTGCCTTATTATTTTTATTAGATTGTATTTTTTTAGTAAATTATGTTGTTTTGCCTTTATAATCATAAAATGTTTATTTTTATTTTAAAGGTTATGCTTTTGTCAGTTTATTATTTTGTCACTATTATAACTCATTACCTAGCCAAAAAATGAAGTTCTTATTAATGTGTTTTACTTTTTATTCTTATATAAGTAGATGAGTTTTTAACGTCAACATTAAGTATTAGTCATGATATGAAAAGTTCTCTAGGGGGGCGGCACATTAAGTGTTTGTACGAGGGCGGCCGATACCCTAGGATCGGCCCTGAAGATTATCCATTATTTGCAGTGAGTTGCCATTTAATAGTGTACAAAGGAAGAAAGCTATAGTATTCACATTTTGTGTTATTTTTAAACAGCCAGGCTAGATGACATATTGATCGTAATTTCATAGCCATCTGATTAGATTTAATGATAAATGTAATGAAATAACATGTCAGAACACAAAAACTTTCTCATCTAAGTTGAAAATACTTAACAATTTTTTAAAAAATTGTTTTTGGAAATATTTATTAGTGCAAAAAGTTACTAAAAACTACGAAACGAAATAACAACTACAATGTTCGAAAATATTTATCTAGAATCTACACTATTTTGAAACTTTATTTTAACTTCAAGTAATTAATATTCTAGAAGTGGCAACATCTGATACTTATTATTTGAATTTTACATAATTCTAAATGGCAATATATTAACTCTTTGTTTTATGATACATCTATGTAAATGTTAGCAATAATTTAATAAAACTTGCAGTTCTAGCCATTTATTCATCAAAATGTGCCAGTTAAAAACATCACAATCACAACAGTTTGAGAGGAGATAAAGCAGTTTAGTATTCAATTCATTGTATATTTTTCAAAGTAATTTTGTTTTATAATAACATGGATCAAAAAAATTTAAAGCCTTAATCTATGTGTAAATAAAAATCAACCACTGCTTTGTTAGTGGTTTTCATCAAATTAAAAAAAAAACAATTTGTTTATGCTATTTTTCTTTAAAATATCGCATCTTAATGATAATTATAAAAAATCCATACTTCATGCAAAATTGAATGAATATTAATAAATTAATTTTAAGCATATTAATTTGAAAATATAGCACAAAAATCAAAAACTTAAAAAGTAAAAATTGCATGAATGAAACAAAGCATTTAATAATTGTAGAAAAAAATAAGAGCATACTTAGTTTAGATGAATTCTGCTCATTAACTCCGGTACTTTGCAGAAAAGGAAATGCACTGAAAATTTACAGAAACCAATGAGTAAATGTTAAAATCTTTTGCAACTCTTATCTTTATCAAAATTTTATCCACTTATAACACAAAAAAGAAAAACTAATAAAATAAGAAATTTTTAGCATATAAAGTTTCTGCACCGTTTCCGGGATGCTGTTGACATTGCAATTCATAAAAAACAGATTGCTTCATGATTTAGAATCTGTCGTATGGCTCCTTTTTCAAATAAAAGGGAATTATACGTAAAACTTCAGGATTTTTTAAAATTATTATAGACGTCTTAGTTTAATAAAAAGAAATAGTATATAAACTCAACAGAATTTTCAAGATTGAAAATGCTCCAATATTAATATAGCATTTTAACAATATTATCCTATAGAAAGTTTCAAAAGTTTACTTAACTATTTTTTACTCCAGAGCATAGGCTTCCAAAAAATTTATATTGTGATCCTAATAAATTAAATTTTAATGATGTAATATGATAAATGGATAGATGTAATATAACTTATTTTGGAATACATATATTATTTTTTTATAATGATTAGTATTTGTTTTAATATTGAAGAAATTTTTTAAGGACGTTCCATATTTTATTTTGGAATTGATCTGATACATTAATGAAAGGCAGGCTTAAGCACATTAGAAATAGAGAAGTCAAATTGATCAATAGTTTATCAATATTGCACTTTGAAGCAACAAAAGGGCAATGATCAAGTATAATAACGACTACACATGAGCAGATTCTCCATTTCCCATATTTCGACACTATGTCAACATGAGAAGTTTTAACAGCAAAAGTATTATTGTATACCCACTGGTGCCTTCAGT
The DNA here is from genome assembly GCA_019973935.1 of Trichonephila clavipes. Taxonomy (NCBI): domain Eukaryota; kingdom Metazoa; phylum Arthropoda; class Arachnida; order Araneae; family Nephilidae; genus Trichonephila; species Trichonephila clavipes. The sequence goes on along the minus strand of BMAU01019584.1, from coordinate 229,912 downwards.
AGTGCCAGGATTCAAACCAACAACTCAACAGAAATAAGGATGGCCATCAGTTTGTGATCATGACCACTTGACTACTATGACCATAGAATTTTAAGTAAAATCACGATATATACCTTGAGTTCAAAGATTATACATTTAATGAAACAATTTTTGAATTTGAATTTCCCCTAAAGAATTACTATCACTCAGACCAAGAAACAAGAAATAAACTCCTTCAAAGACATTTTCAATAATAAAGTCATTAAAAGGGTGTGTGGCTAGGATTCCAGAGAAATGTTAAAAGATTAACAATGGTTTAAAAAAATGAATATTCATCAAGACCGTACATTAAACAAGATTTCTTACACAAAGAATGAAGTTAATCCAGTAAATAATTTATAAAAAATAATTAAAATATATATGAAGACATATTCCCACATTTCCCAATAATATTTATTTTTAAAAAAGAAAGATGCAAATAGCAAAGCCAGCCCTTTAAAAAAATTTTTCTCAATCGGGATAATACTGAGTATATTTTATTATTTCTGAGTATATCAGAAATAAACCTCACATATTTATTTAAAAAACAATAAAATATATGAAAAGTATTAAATATGCATGACTTTTCATACATATATTAAAATACTAGCTTGAACATAGAGAAGTAAAAAAACACATACCCTTGTTTCAACATCTGAGTTAAGGTTTTTTTTTCTTCTATATTTTTTTTAAGAAGCTCATGATAAACTTGATTTATAGAGATCATTTCTTCCATAAGCCTATTAAAAATAACTTATTTTTACTTAATTATGAATATTCAAGAAACAAGCATTCACTACAAGTTAAAATGAAGATGAAAAACATAAGACTCAATAAACACTTCAAGTGTATGAAAATCACCTCATATTTTCTTTCATAAGCTCATCATTTTTTTTATGCAAATGTATCACTTCAGAGTTCACATATAACGTTGGGACCGATTTTGTAGAGTTCACAGTTCCTAATTCATCCAGATCACCTTCATTATTCTTGCCTTCTAAGTTCTCTCCAAGTTCTATTCAGAGAAATAAAATTAGATATCAAAGAAATGTTCTAAAATACTAGTGTACAAGAACACTTGAAAGTTTTATTTAAGAAACCAAATAAAACATTAATATATATATGTCACCATATTTTACTAGATTAAAAAAAAATTATATAAATTACAAATGTGAAAAAGGAATAACAATAATAAAATTAATGAACACTTAAAAAAACCTTAAAGTAAAATAAAAAGAAATAAATCTTCAAATTTTTAAAAATAATATCCCCCCATTGTTTATTTATTTAACTATACAAAATTATTCAAGAAATAATTTTCTTTCTAGTATATGTTTCCATTCCTTTCTCTTTATATAAAACTAATACTAATGACACCAATTTCAGACTAATTTTGTATATTAGAAACCCAATTGTTTAAATTCAAAGCACAATCAAAAGCTTTCTGGGATAAAAAAAACAGTGCACTTAAAAAAAATGCATAAATAAACAAACGAATAAACAACATGGATTTATCAAAGTGGATCAATGGACAATGATGAAAAAATTCAATACAAAATCAATATTTTTAACTATTTTTCCAATCTTTTAATTTAGCAACATATTAGGAAGATACAAAATTCTTAATTCCAAAAACTATAAAATATTTTAGTAAACAAATTGAAGCTTGTATTAGTATATTTATTTACATACACTCTTATATCACAAGACCTGCTTTACATTTTAGTTTACTTAAATAAAAACAGCTATTCCATACTTGAAATGACAAATACAATTTTGAAAACAACAGTGCAAAATAAGACAAGACATTTCAAGCAAATTTCTAAAATAACACATGAACATTTTAAAATTTCATAAAATAGCTCATGGCATACAAATAGCTTTAACACAATGCAAGGCAAATTTCATAATATAGATATTTTGACACAAAAAATACTTGCAGAAAACTCTTGATTTGATTTTATAAAAGTCACATACAAGATGGTAAATTTAAAGGCATGTACTTAAGAGTTTTTTTAGAAAACATTAAGTAAAACCTTATTTATAGCAAGGATCATATTATTTATATTGAATAATTGGCAGAATTTTAGAAAAATTTTCTTAGAAAAGAAATTAAAAAAATTACTTCATAGAAAAGATGTTTTAAAAAATAATTATCACACATACAGAAGCTAAAATTAGGGGTCAGCAACCTTTTAGCTGTGGCCTGCCAAACTAATCTACCAATGTGCTTCAGCATGCCAAACAAAACATTTTTAAAACAATTCGATTCCCATGATAATGCATGCAGAGTTGGAGAATAGAGGTCAATAATATAAATTTACAGTTTTATTACAGATGTTTGAAATAAACATATAACATAAATATAATACATTTAATTAATAGATGTAATACATTTAATGAGTTACCAATGTCAGTTCAAGATCAGTTAACACACAAAAGTAAAGTTGAAATTTAATTTTGATGTATTAAAGATTTATAAAAATGTTCAACATAAAGTTTAACAAAAAAATTATCAGGAGTAAAAAGTACTCTCAGTTTGAGAAATTTTCAGAAAATTTTTTTAACTGAAAGGAAATAAGATTCAAGTTAGAACAGAAGCAATATGAATATTTCTATATTTTGATAAGATGCAATACATATATGCAATGTAATACAAACAAATTCACTAAGTAAAGCTGCATTGTACACACAACCAATGGCATGAATGGCAACCTAATACAGTATGTTCATACTTAAAAATATCAGTTGATAGGGCTGAAAAGTGCCTTAAGATTTCAATATATTAAGATTAACTACAATTATTTTACTAACAAACATTTACAATAACTTTCATTTCTATAAATTCCAAAAGATAATTATATACCGGGTGACAGAATACTAATAGCCGCTTGAACTGCACTCCGCACTAAATTGTCTAAGGCAAAAACCCAGTGGGGCATAATATTCTGTTTCCTTAAGACAGCTTTCACCTTTAAGTAAAATAGAACAATTTAAAAATCAAATATTCTAACAAATTCATACAGGTATTTTAATTTATATTTGTCCATAATTTGTGTTCAATATATGACTATGTTGTTTTACCATACCTAATTCCCCCAATTTTGAGACATGAAATAGCTGACTAACTTTTGATTTTATATTACAGAAAAGACACCAACAAAGATTTCATTACCTTTCTCACCATGTCCACTTTTTAAGTACCATAAAATATAGGTCGAGGAAGATTTAAATAACCATGATAATACAGAAAGTAATAATTCAAAAAATTAGTTCTAAATGTAGTATTTCCGTATATGAAAGACTTTAATAAAATATTCTTATCAGACACATAGTCATATATAGCTTCCATTTCATATAAATCTTTCATCACAAATAAGTAAGACTGAAAATTATACACTAGTGATATATTATTTGTAAGCAATCCCTTTCCTTATTTTTCATATATAGTTTTATAAAATCATCAGTATTCCAAAAATTTTAACAATTCAGACACCTAATATTAAAAAGAATGATTAAGTATGCTGTGAGTGTCATATTTATATGGGAAAAAAGTGATGCATATTTAATTTTCCCCTTTTCCTATCTCATCATTTAATTGTACCTCAAATAATATAAGTTATAATTCAAACATTTTCAATGTACTGCATATATTTTACAAGAAAAATGAATGACATACCCTTTAAGTGATTAACCAATCACACAATTTTAAAATTACAGGAGGATTAGAGAAAAAACATTATTTGTCTTTGATTCATTTTAATAGAAGTATATTCCTCTAAGTACAAGCTGTAGGGGAAAGTAAATTTGATTTCGCACAACTTTTATAAACACTTAACGTAAAATCTCTTATGAATCTGATAAAATTTTCAATACACTAACATGGTCGCATTTAATACATATGAAAAGCATATTAATCATTTAATTTATATTTTTAAATATTTTATCCTTTTTATAGAATATGTGTTTTCAAACTATAGAACAGAAAATCAAAATATTAATTTTTACGGAATTTACAGGGAAAATTTGAAAGCAACCAAAGGATTCAAAATAAATTTAAGTGTTACTACTCACAGCATCTTGGAAAACGTATAATGCTAAATGCATTTGGTTGACAGCAGTTCCATCAAATTCAACTTCCTCTTTTAACGAACCTTCAATAGAGAGAATACATAATTATTGTTGTGTATGAATGAGTGAATGTTAATATTGCATTCAAAGGCAATGGGACCTTGTAATTTTAAATTGTGTTCAAAGTGATGAGAAGTCAGCTGCATGTAAAGAATGCATATATACATACTTGCAAAATATCTATAATCAGAAAACAAAATTCGTTTTTAAATATGAAATTTCAGAGATGAGACGATATATTTACAATACTTATCCTTCTGATGATCCTACTAAAGAATCGTAATTAAGAAGAAAAGCAACTTCTAGGTAATATAATTATATGCTTCAAAATAATAATAATATTTACTAATGAAAATCATTATCACAAATACTGGGGAAAAAATTACAATCCAATCGTACAATGTCTTTTTTTAGTATTTTGTTTTCAAAAACCATACCTTTCAATACTAGATTCATGGGAATATATTTTTGTAAATTGCTCTTGTTTATAGAGAATTTTTTTTTACAGTCAATTATGATCTTTGATACTTTACAGACAGATATCTAAAAATTCATTTTGCAAATTAATTCATCATTATTCACCTAAAAATATGGTAAACTGCGTTTGAGTTCAAAATGTTTTAAATCAAATAATTAAATATTTTTTTAAAAAATACACCAGTTGTTTGAATTAACAGAGATTACAAAAAAAAAAAAATTAATATACTCTCAGCCACCAGCATTTTAAATCTCTCATTATCATCATTTTCAACCAGATACTATTAACAATGAAAGGACTTCATTCTTTTGGTTTGAATTCAAGATTAACAATACTTTTTAATTTTGTAAGCAGTGTGGACTATCTTTAACAAACCATTTGACTGTAGTTACAAAAGCATGATAGTAAATATTAAGTAAAATATAATGACTGAAAAGAATAAATGTCTTTGAAAATACTTACTTATAGCTTGTTGAACAAATAGTTTGTTTTGTTCTGGAATAAATTCTCGCAAACCCTCAAGTAAAACCTTCAAATGATCCTAATTAAAATATCAAAAATACAAGATATAAGAAGAAAATATTAGGCATATTTTATAAGTAATATGTTTCTTCATAATAAAACCTCATCAAAATGATTTTTCAGATTGATCAATAATAATTCCCTAAATATGCAACAGTTAAGAACTTCAGCCAAATGGGTATTTCAAATCCAGAGATAATACAAGTGTGCATGTGATGACGATTGAATAAGGAATTTAAATGAAAAATAAAACTATTCCTCAGAGAAGATGAATGCAAAAAGAGCTATTCTATCATGTGAGAAAATAATAGTAGGTAAGAATTCTTACAGTTTTTTGCAAAGAGAAGTTTGATCTTCGAATAGTCTAAAAATAGTGACAACTTTAGATGGACAAGAAAAGTGCTAAGAGGTAGGTTAACTACTATTATTTTCCAAAGTGAAAGATATAAAAGGACTGCTGACAGAAGAGCAAAATAATTCATGGTTTGCAGGGCTGATATTTAAGCATTTGCCCTTGTGATGGTGCCACAATTAAGACAGATCATCAGAAGAATTCGAAGTATCACATCCCTGGATGGGTGATTTCCTTCAGTGATATGAAATGCCCCTGAAGATCAACAACTTTGTTCAAGCTGGATAATATTAACTTAAATAACCATGCACTTATTCATCTCTTTTGTGGATAGCATAAACCTTCCAAAGTACCAATTCTCGAACATGATTGATGTGGATAAAACTGCTGTGTTTATGGGAAGAATCTCACAAGGGGAGGGCACGACTAAGAAAATTCATTTGGGTACGAGACTTTGAGTAATAGTAGTACTCCTGTAGGATGTTCAACCCTCAATGTAATAGCGTTGAATGGGTAGTCAATTTGGTGAAAATGGCATTTGAAATTCCTACTTAGCTTTTATACAATTATATAAATTTTAATTAGATCCAGTGATGCAGTGACATAGATGATAGGATGCAGGGCATAGGCTGACTGCCCATTGGGCACTATAACATTGATGGTTGAACACCCTATAAAAGTAATACTAATACAGAAAGTTTCATTCCAAAATGAATTTCCTTAGTCGTGCACTCTCCTCGTCAGAGTACTATTGTTCAAAGGGAATATAGTTATAGATTCCCTTTGCAATATACATTCCCTCCACTGGTTATGAAAGTTCACATATTACATGTATTTTGGGAATTCATCTCAACAAAAAGAAAGATGAAATTGAATGTGTTTCTGGCATTTAGGTTTCTGAGGCAGGAGAAGCTAGGTGAGCCCAAGTGGTAATAAGGAGGTTTTCGATTTATTTACGCCGTTTGTAAGCATACTTCTAGGTCAAACATGAAAAGGTGTGCTGTTCATGGGATTCAGCCAGCTCTTACTATGGTAAATACAAGAAGAAATTCATTTTAGAAAAAAAAGAAGGTAGATCACATGACTCCAAGTGGAATGAGAGAACATCTCCAAACTCTTGATGCAGTATAATAAACCATTTAAAGACAATTTGTGCACAGAAACAATGACTACATTGAAAATAGAATGAACTTATGAAATTAAAGAAAAGATAGCAAGCAGGCTAAATAGAAGGTACAATTTTTAAAGATCTCTATTACTTTGAATGAGAGGTTACAACTAATAATAATACAAGTAAAATGGGGTTGTAAGAAAATAGGAGTTTGGAGCTTTGTGATGACATTCCAGAGAAAGACAATAAAACTGAATTTAAATAAACAAGACTTTAGTGCATGGATATGTTAATAAAAATCGTTTTATAAAAAAATAAATTTAAAATTATTGATCATGAAAAACAAGGCATTCCCCAAAAAATAAGTCCTAAATTATCTCTTTGCAGAAGTTAATAGAAGAGCGCTATATCTTTAGGAAAACATGGTAAATACACAAATACACCAATTCATGAAAAGTTAACCAAACACTGTGAAGAAAAATTGAAATTGCTTTTTAGCAACCATTAAGGAAATATGAGAATTTTAAATGTACTGTACAGTTTGCTCTTTGTGTTCTTTGTATATAAACAAGAGTATATCAATATTACATATGTAAGAAAGTAACTTACTAACTTTACTTAAGATTAAAAAAAAAAAACTTCAGAAAGGGAAAGGAAGAGCAATTTTACCTAATATATAAATCATTCAAGAGGTGAGATAAACTTTTAGATACATAAAATATGATTTTTAAATCATTAACTGATGTACACAAGTAGAAAAATCGTATTAAAAAGTTTTCTAGCAATGGATATTTTAATAACAGAAAATAATAAGAGATTAAGACATTTAAATAATTTCTCAAATATTAAGATAACTAAAATAATATGACAAAATGTGCTGAGAAATAAAAAGCTTTAAAAGAAATGTGAAAGCTATATTTTCATTACAACTAACATTTGGATTTCATTCAATTTTATCACTATAAAATTTAATGTGCAAATATCAAGAAAAATAAAATATGAATATAAAAAAATCAATTTACAATTTCCTTTAATAAATAAAATTGCAATAAAAATGTATGATTGAAATATCACCAGTTAATCCATTTAACAATAATAAAATAATGCTGTATTATGCTAAAATGCCTTTTGATGACACACATTTTAAAATAAAATTACAATTTATTCAAAAATTTTAATTTGTTTTTATATATTTTATAAAAATTTATGAAAGTGTATTTCAAATAAAAAGCTAAAATTTCTTTATTTTTTAATAATCTTGAACAGCAATGATTACAGGGCTCAAGAGCTGCAGGAAAAATTAAAAGTAAAAATATATAATTTATTTTACAGATGTATTCACTTTTATTTTTATTATCAAAAACTTTTGAGCTTTTTATGATAAAACACACACATGAAAAAGACACTGCCATTTTCCTTAAAATATTTAATTTTAAAAAACTTACACATTCATTTTCTCTATCACAGACCCTATGAAATAAAAGTTCTACTAAATTTTCCTCTTATTGTGAAGGAGGTGCTGCTGGACTTAGTAGATCTTTTATTAGGTAGAATATTTAGAACGATGTTCCCTTAAAAAGTAATTTTTAAATAATCGATAACTATCTCTATCTAATTTTCATACTAAGTTAATGTAAATAATCACTGTTTCTTACACTCTATGCACTATTTTGGACAATGAAATCTGAATGATATCGAATGAAAAACCCTTGCTCGTTCTTCTTGATCTCTTTTTGAACATTTTATTTTCTGATTAAAAACAAACAAACGATTTAACATTTTCTACACCTAAATCAACTTTTTTAATCGTCTAACTCATGTTGGAAAGTATGTGTACATTAAGTTTTATGTGAACACATGTTTAGATCTAGTTTTCTACCGAAACACAGACCAACAAGTCAGCTACAACACAATTTAAGATATGATTTCCTAAAAGGATTCATTATTCTTATCCAAATTATTGTAAATTGAATTTAAATAATAATTATTATTATTATATACGAGTAGTCATTTATATTACAAAATAAAGTTTACAAAATGAAAATGCCTTTCTCTTCAGCACCAATTTTACTTATCAATGTCTGTCATGTTTTTTCCCCCCTTCTATATATACATGTATACATATAATGGGATACATAACTGACTAAAAATATATAGATAAATTAACAGCACTAATAGAAATTTAAATAGTCAAACAATAACTGCGACAATAAAATAATATAAAATAACATGCAATTAACATGGTATGTATTAAGGGAACAAATTACCATTGTCAAAACTATATCAGGCGTTTTTTGACTCAAATCATTCATCCACATATCACAAATCTATAAAAATATTCAAAAATTATTCATACACATACTTACTTAGTTCATTAATTAATAATAAATGAACTAATATTACTAATATTAATAATATATGTACATCATCATACACTTGCATTTCTACCCCAATAAATTTAAAGTGCCAAATCATTCAATTCTTTCCAATCAAGAGTTTTCTTCTGATAAGTCACCAAGACTAGATAGTTGAAGTTTAAAAATGAAATATAGAATTTATAATTGATATTAATGTTTAATGTATCTATACACAAGCTAATTCAAATATAATTCTTCCATATTTCAACAAATCAACATTTTATCATCAACTATCATAAAATCAACAATTCTTTAAAAACTTCATAAGTCACAGTTACAAATTTTACCAGCATTTTAATGCCACAAGGACAAACATCCTAAAATAAAAATTTAATCTGCACTATTCAAATATTTATTAGCTATAAAAAGTGGTAAAAGTAGACTTTAAAAAAGCCTTAAATATCTATAATTGGTTGGACTATGTTATTTTAATTTAAGATGTGCTTTTTAAGGTGCGCACTGACGAATTTTCTGAATAAATGCTTATAGAAATATTCCACTATTTCACTTTCAATATTCAAACTTTCACTGATTAGGGTATTAAAATTTATAAAACAAATTGCTATTAACGAATCAAGTTTTCCTTTTTAAAAATTTCTGTATGATGCAATAATTTAATAACATTCTGAAAAACAAGAAACAGAAAAAAAAATTTTAAAGTCAATTCTTACTTTATTAGAAAAATGTACTGGCACCAACTGTTGCAGCTAATTTTAACTTCGACAGAAGTAACACAGAATAAATTTAAAATGAAAAAATAAAATTTAATTAATGAATTAATATTTGAAAAAACTCTTTTTAACATCACACACATGCACACACACACACACACACATGTCATCCACAACAAGTCTAAAAAAATGTATTTGAACTTCAATGGATGATTAGAAAGTATTTTATTAATGATTGAAAATTTGAACCAGATACATGCATATATATATATAGGGAGAGAGTGAGCTAATAGTAGGAATTCAAAAATGACAAGAAAGGAATTTAGGAATTATTTTTTCTGTATAAGAACTCATTCCACAATACTTTTCTTTAAATTTTAATTATGAATAGCAATTTTTTTAAAGAACAGTTTCATTCCATTTCCTTTTATGTTTCAACAGATTTATTGCCAGTTTCTAAAAAATGATTATCTTAATAGCTTTTATGTGTCTTATTCAGTGACTGTCTAGCACCAAACGTTTTTTTTAAAATCACTCATGCATTTTTTAAAAATAAATACTAATTCTCATCATTTTATCACTTGATTATAAAACTGCTAATATATTCTCCCTCTGCCCTTGTTATTCTTTAGCTAAGAGAATGTGGGGATACTTCTACATATATATTTTTAGTAGAACAAACTGGCAATTCTTTGTGTAAAATAAACTGACTTTCTACTCGGCTCTTTCCTTAATTATGATTATTTCCAAAATGTATTATATGCATATATGATAAAGATTGACAGAAACTCAAAGTAACACAATTGATTGATTGAATATTAACGTCGCACTGTTCAGCTACACGAGGGCTTTTGGCGATGGACCGCGTAATTTTGAACCATGGTCAAGTGACGTGGACGACACCTGAGCTGGCACCCCCTCTCCTAACTACCACACCACACCAACGGGAGGACGTTTCAGCTCTCGACAGATTTAACGTGCATCGCTGCCCTACATGGCGGGTCTTTAGTGGTACAGGATTCGAACCCGTGACAAAGCAAGCAACGGTCCGATACCTATACCACTCGGCTACCGCGGCCTCAAAGTAACACAATCAGTAATGTAAAGCTTAATTTTCTTGAACAGAATTATGATCCAAAGTTATAGTTTTTTTATAGCAGTAAACTTTGTCTTAAATATTGTTCAATTTAGTGACAAGAGCACAGAAGAATTCCCTGTTATTTGCCGTACTGATGGCAGTAAAATTGATGGAAGAGTTGGTTTCGCATTTGTTGTGTTCAGGAGTGGTGTTGAATCCGAGAACTTTCGATTTAGAATTCGTGATGAATGCACAGTTTTTGTAGCTGAACTTTTATGTTTAAATTTCGCCGTTAAATGGATCACTGAGCAAAATAGTGTCATCTCAGAATATCTCATCTGTACTGACTCTCTTTCCTCCTTGGATTCTCTTAAATGTATTTCTTCATCTAACAATATAATCGTCGAGATCCAGAAGCAACTTAAAAGCCTAAGAGATAAAAACATCTCAATAGATTTTGCATTTGTTCGCGGACACACGGGCGTTCTTGGAAATGAGCGAGCCGATTGGCTTGCAAAAGCTGCAACCAAGCGCAAAATTGACATTGACGTTAATATTCCTAAATCGTTTTACAAGAAGATCACGAATGAAAGAATGATGAAGTCTTGGAACCACGAATATCTCATTTCTAATAAGGGGAGCATAACAAAGAAATTTTTTCCCACCATTAATAAGAGACTATCATGTCATCATTTTTACACTAACTACAAATTAACCCAATTTCTCACTGGTCACGGTAATTTCAAAAGCTACCTGAACAAATTTAATTTAGCTCCTTCATCTTTCTGTGACTGTAATATTGGTGGCGAGGAAAATGTAGAACATGTGATCCTTCTGTGTTCCAAGTATGTCAGAGAGAGAAAGATCATAAGACTGGCGTTCAAGAGACTCAACATTAATTGGCCACCGAATTTTCACCAATTTCTTTCCACCAGAAGTGCTTTCAATAATTTCTGTAAATTTGTTGTAACTGTTTGTAATCCTTCTTAACTTCATTTTTTTTAATTGTTTATTTCCCTTGAATGTGTGTTTAATACTTACTTCTGTAAGCCCCGTGTGATACTTTGTGGTGCATGGGGATTTTATAATTGTTTTCAATAATAAAAAAAAAAAAAATGAGTAGGAACAATTTATGCTTAATGAAATTATAACATTAAGTTATGTTATATCATGGAATTATTTCTAAATAAACGCTAACAAACGAAAAATGCTCAATAATTAAAATTATTCAATTATTGATACATTGATATTGTTACGAATTTAGTCTTATTCTAATTGTTTCTACTCATTTGTGTTCATTTTTACAGTTTAATTTGTCGTATCTAATGTGATTTTAACCCTGTTTACCTGTAATATCATTTCCACTGCATTGCACGGCCCCCATGCTTTAACATTGGTTTAAATGGTAAACTCGCCAAATATTGCAGCTAGCGCCAAGTTGGCGACGGATTTGGCGACTTAATTTTTGGCGCCAAATGTGGGCGATAAGCTTGGCGACCATGGCAACCCTGCTCCTAATAACCCTGTCTGGCAACCCTATCGCGGTATTGTAACCCTATTGTATTGAATGTATTACTGTATTGAGCTTTTCTCGTACGCTCCGGATTTTTCTAGACCTTTCTATTTCTAGATTATTCTGGCAAGTGCAAGAGGTTTCTGACCGAAAGGTATAAAAGGGCCCGGGCCGGCTAGTCAGTTAGTCAGATCTCAGCTTTCATGCAAGTGATACCTCTCTGCTTGAGAGAGAGACGATTGCATAGTGCGTGTGTTATTGCTTTTATTGAGTTATTATTTTTGTGCTGAGTGTTTACTATTGTTTTTGTTAGTGTATTGCATCTGTGTTATCAGTATTTTCATCGATTGTACGTGACTTTCTCGAACTGTTCTACAATTTGTGGAGGACTGTTTTGGCAAAGAATAAAATTGTTTTGGATCCCGCTCTTCGGCTTCAATCATTTCGAACCCCCGAAAACGCAAAAATTGGTGTCAGAAGTGGGATTGAATGCCAACAACAAGCTCGATGGAGGCCCAGTTCCAGACTCTTCTAGAAAAATTGACCGCCAGCATGAATGCCAATATGGGCGAAATGAAATCGGACTTGACCGCCAGCATGAATGCCAATATGACTGAAATGAAATCGGAGTTGACCGCGAACAAGGAAGAGTTGAAAAGTGATTTGAAGGGCATTGGCCACAAATTGACGACTATGGACAAGAAATTTGAAGAAATGGAAGGAAGAATCGAGTCGGTGGAAAATAAATTCGAAAACAAATTTGTGGATATAGAGAACAAATTTGAAAATAAATTCGAAGATATGGAGAGCAAACTAGAGAAATTGAAGCAGAAAGTCATGACTGGTCAAGGGGATGAATTTAAGTTTCAAGCTCCTTATTCCAAGCCTTCCATCAAGCTTTCTACATATGACGGAAAGTCCTCTTGGCAGGTGTATAAGACCCAATTCTCCATAGTGGCGGATGCAAACCAGTGGGACTCCCAGACCAAGGCCTGCCAGTTAGCTGCTTCTCTTCGAGCCGACGCTGCTGACATTTTGCAAACTTTGCCGGAAACACAGCGGCTGGATTTCGACGCTCTCGTTAATGCTCTGGAGTTACGCTTCGGAGAGAAATGTGTGAAGGATTACAGCAGACTCCAGCTGAAGTCACGGCAGCAGAAAGTGTCGAAACTCTCCAAGAACTGGCGACGGACGTCGAGAGGCTTTCTCACTTGGCGTTTTCTGACTGTCCGACTGAAGTAAGAGAAGTCCTGGCGCTGCAACACTTCATTGACGGGGTGCGTGATCCGGAAATCCAGAAAGCTCTCCGAATGGCGGATCTCAAGGACTTAAAGGGGGCCCTAGTGTTTGCTATGACATTCGAGGCAGCCCAGCAAGCAACACGAAAGGACAGACACCCCATACGAGCCGTCAACGAATCGGACACGTCGAACTCAAGTGTGGAGCGGTTAGAGCGACAGATGAGAAGCTTCATGAATAGAGTTGAGTCTTTGATGTCCCAGAAAGCAGACGGGAAGAAGACCCTTAAATGCTGGACCTGCGGTCGAGAAGGGCATCTGCAGAGAAGCTGCCGGGCACGCCAAGGCGCTGAAACTAATAGCGCCTCCCAGAAGGAGGTGTCGGAAAACTAATTAATGGCCATCTCGTGGGGCGGAGGTTGCCAGATTTTGGAAAGCCCCATTTTCAAGTGTGTCAAATTTCGACAAAGAGTACCGGTGAGAATGGAATTTTTATAATGGGACATGTTAACGAGCTTCCCTGCAACATGATCATCGATACAGGAGCCAATGTGTCTATCATTCGGAACGATCTGGCTCAAAAAATTAAAAGAGAAACTTATCTGGACCCCACCCCGCGTGGTGCTACAGACCGTGACGGGGGAAAAGTTTGATATTCACGGAAAATTAAAAGTCAAGATCAAGTTTGGAGACGCTACCTACCAACATGCTGTGTATGTCGCAGATATTGCAGACCCTTTCATTCTTGGACTGGACTTTCTAAAGGAGCATGGTTTCACTCTAGACTTCAACAAGAACGAATTACGTTCCATACACGAAGAAGTCACTATATTCAAAATTGAACACAGGTCAGAATCTATTCGACAGGTAACCGCTAACGAGAACATTACCATTCCCCCAAGGACTGAAATCATAGTACCTGGATACATCGGTAACGATGTGAGTTTCAACTCTGGCCTAATTGGATCTGCGGAAAATAAAGCGAATGGATTGCTAATAGCTTCGACGCTAGTGGACCTTTCCAGAAAAACTATCCCGGTAAGAATTTGCAACGTAACTGAAAAATCTAGAGTGTTCCAGAAAGGTGAAGTGTTGGCAACCTGCAGTCCAGTAACGTGTGTCTGCAAAAGTTCGAGCTTGCTCTATCCAACTCGCCTCAACAGTTGACTCCCGACCTTCTAGAAAATGCTGAATTGTCCCCCGAACAGAAAAGCTCCGCAGAAAGACTGTTCCAAGAATTTGAAGACGTGTTTTCTAGAAACAGTAGCGATATTGGCCATACGACAGTGACACAACACAGAATTGATACAGCAGACCATCCGCCGATTAAACAGCACCCAAGACGCTTGCCGTTTGCTAAACAGGAAGAGGTCGGAACACTACTACGAGAGATGCAGGAAAATGACATCATAGAACCGTCTTCGAGTCCGTGGGCATCTCCAATCGTCTTGGTTCGTAAGAAAGATGGCTCCACAAGATTTTGCGTGGACTATCGAAAACTTAACGACGTCACCAAGAAGGACAGCTACCCTCTTCCAAGGATAGATGACACCCTGGATACCCTTTCCGGTCATAAATGGTTCTCGACTTTAGATTTAAAGAGCGGATACTGGCAAGTGGAGATCCATCCCGAAGATAGAGAAAAACAGCATTCACTTCCGGCCAAGGACTATGGCAGTTCAAAGTCATGCCGTTCGGGCTCTGCAATGCGCCAGCTACTTTCGAGCGCCTGATGGAGACCGTGCTAAAGGGTCTGACTTTTGAAGCTTGCCTTATTTACCTGGATGACGTCATAATAGGAGGGCGTACGTTTGAAGAACATCTTCAAAATATCCGGAAGGTGTTATCAAAATTAAGCGACGCTAACTTGAAGCTAAACCCTTCGAAATGCAAGTTCTTCTAGAAAGAAGTCAATTATCTGGGACACATCATCTCTGCAGAAGGTGTTCGTACGGACCCCGAAAAAGTGTCCGCCGTAAAGAATTGGAAACGCCCTGAAAACCTCCGTGAGCTGCGAAGCTTCCTGGGACTATGTACTTATTACCGAAAGTTTGTGAAAGGGTTCTCTAACATCGCAAGACCCTTGCACAAGCTAACAGAAAGTAAACAAAAGTTTCAGTTGACAAAAGAATGTGAAGATTCCTTCCTCCAGCTTAAAGAAGCTTTGACGTCTTCACCGATCTTAATATATCCACAACCGGACAAGCCATTTATCTTGGACACTGATGCCAGTAATGAGAGTGTCGGAGCAGTATTATCTCAGGAAATAGATGGCCAGGAACGAGTCGTAGCTTATTGGAGTAAGTGTTTATCGAAACCGGAAAGAAATTATTGTGTCACTCGAAAAGAGCTACTGGCTATTGTGAAAGCCATCGAGCATTTCCATCACTATCTCTATGGCCAAAAATTTCTTCTACGTACCGATCATGCCTCTTTAACCTGGCTAATGAATTTTAGAAATACTGAAGGCCACACAGGTAGCCAGATGGATACAACGGCTCAACGAGTATTACTTTGACATCAGACATCGTAAAGGCTCCTCGCATGGAAATGCTGATGCCCTTTCAAGAAGACCATGCCCAGAAAATTGTCGTCATTGTTCCAGAGTAGAGACCAAATATGACTATGCTATACGCCAGATAACAACTTCAACAGCGACGCCACCCGATCCCTGGAGTGACGAGAAAGTTCGAGAAGACCAGATGGCGGATCCTGATATTAAACCCCTTATAGAGTTTATGGAGTCCTCCAGCAATAAACCAAGTTGGCAGGACATCTCGGCTTATAGTCCTACAACTAAGCAGTATTGGGCCCTCTGGAATTCTCTACATCTCAGGAATGGTGTTCTATACCGAAAATTCGAATCAGAGGATGGAAAGACATTCAGGTGGCAATTAGTACTTCCTCGATCTCGTATCCCAGAGGTACTCAAAGAATTGCATGGCAGCCCAACAGGAGGTCATTTCGGCGTCATGAAAACTTTGCACCGAGTTCGAGAGCGATTCTGCTGGGGTAAAGTGAGAGCTGACGTGGAACAGTGGTGCAAGTCCTGTGATGCCTGTTCAGCTCGGAAGGGGCCAAAGATACGTAGCCGAGGGAAGCTGCATCGCTACAATGTTGGAGCACCCTTCGAACGTATCGCTTTCGATATCCTGGGACCTCTGCCAAGGACTGCGTCTGGTAATAAGTACCTACTTGTTGTCATGGGCTACTTCACGAAATGGCCCGAAGTGTACCCCATTCCGGATCAGGAAGCCCCCACCGTAGCGGAGGCTGTAGTGCAGCACTGGATATCGAGATATGGGGTACCTCTTCAACTTCATTCCGATCAGGGAAGAAATTTCGTCTCTGCGGTATTGAAGGGGGTCTGTGAACTACTCGGAATTGACAAGACCAAGACCACACCTTTGCACCCACAGTCAGATGGCATGGTGGAGAGGTTTAATCGTACCATCCTGAATAACCTCTCACTGATGGTCTCCAAGAACCAACAAGACTGGGACCAGAAAGTTCCTCTCTTTCTGCTAGCGTACCGCAGCGCCGTTCACGAGACTACCGGATATTCACCATCCCAGATGCTTTTTGGCCGAGATCTTCGTCTCCCTTGTGACCTGCTGTTTGGTCGCCCTCCGGATACACCTTCATCGCCTGAGGAGTACGTGCAGAATCTCCAGGCACGTTTTGAAGATGTACACAATTTGGCTCGAGAACGGATCAACCTGAGGACGGAGAAGATGAAGACTCGGTACGACACAAAAGCCACAGGACATCAATTCAAGGAAGGTGACAAGGTGTGGTTCTACAACCCGACTCGACGCAAAGGACTTTCTCCTAAGCTACAATCGCATTGGGACGGTCCTTATACAATTTTAAAGATAATAAACGACGTCGTAATCCGGATCCGTAAGTCAACGAATTCGAAGCCTAGAGTCGTTCATTACGACAGGCTTGCTCCATATTATGGACATAATTCTTAGTGTGTCAATTATCGTGTAATTTATTTTGACAATGGTCTTGTATAAATAAGTTAGTGTGTAAATAATCTTGTAAATAATTTTGTTTATTGTTTTGTAAGTGTTTATTTTGTACTATGCATTAGGTCTTTATTTTGTACTATGTATTACATGTTATTATTGCATATTCATTTAGTTGTTTTTAATCAATTGCTTTATTATTATGTTAACGTCTGATGAAGGTTTGTACTGCCCGGGACGTGCAGTTCTTGAGAGGGGGGCAATGTTACGAATTTAGTCTTATTCTAATTGTTTCTACTCATTTGTGTTCATTTTTACAGTTTAATTTGTCGTATCTAATGTGATTTTAACCCTGTTTACCTGTAATATCATTTCCACTGCATTGCACGGCCCCCATGCTTTAACATTGGTTTAAATGGTAAACTCGCCAAATATTGCAGCTAGCGCCAAGTTGGCGACGGATTTGGCGACTTAATTTTTGGCGCCAAATGTGGGCGATAAGCTTGGTGACCATGGCAACCCTGCTCCTAATAACCCTGTCTGGCAACCCTATCGCGGTATTGTAACCTATTGTATTGAATGTATTACTGTATTGAGCTTTTCTCGTACGCTCCGGATTTTTCTAGACCTTTCTATTTCTAGATTATTCTGGCAAGTGCAAGAGGTTTCTGACCGAAAGGTATAAAAGGGCCCGGGCCGGCTAGTCAGTTAGTCAGATCTCAGCTTTCATGCAAGTGATACCTCTCTGCTTGAGAGAGAGACGATTGCATAGTGCGTGTGTTATTGCTTTTATTGAGTTATTATTTTTGTGCTGAGTGTTTACTATTGTTTTTGTTAGTGTATTGCATCTGTGTTATCAGTATTTTCATCGATTGTACGTGACTTTCTCGAACTGTTCTACAATTTGTGGAGGACTGTTTTGGCAAAGAATAAAATTGTTTTGGATCCCGCTCTTCGGCTTCAATCATTTCGAACCCCCGAAAACGCAACAATATATTGAAAGACAGTTTGACTGATGAATGCTGTTTTAAATTTCAATTTATTATATAAGATATGACAACAAAGAAGTAAAGTGGTTAATAAATCTATATGAACTATGCAACAGATTTTCAAAATATGAAGGCTTCATAAGTACAAAATTTACATTTCAATGCAAGTAGTTAGAGAGCAATATAGGGCACGTAATTAATGCATGAATGAAATACCATCGTAATTAATATCACTCTATGAGAATTCTGTTTTAGTTAAAAATTTTTAATGAAAATCCGACAACAAAGACTAGAAGGAAATTTTTTTAGAGAAGATTTTGCTATTATGAATGAAACATTTTAATTCCTTTTAATACTACCTTTTTCAACATATTTCATTATCTAAATATTCATTTTCTGTAGAACTATTATTTTATTCTTATTAATGATTAAAATAATTTTGTTTTAAAACAGTTATGTCAGAAAATTTATATGTTAATTTTCAATAACTTTTTGTTGAAAATAATTACATAAATGTTAAGTTAAGCAATTGACAAAAAGAATAAATTATACCCTATTGAAATAAATTAATATAAAAAGATATTGTAATAAAGTCAATTCTTTGCCCAAATATCAAAAGAGCAAACTATTTTTGTGCATAGCATGAAAATAGAAATTGCTTATGATATGACTAAAATTTATGATTTTATTTTCAAAAACATAATGCTTTATTTCAATCAAAATTCTTTAAAATACCGTGTTATTATTTGTCAACAGCAAAAATCATACTATAAAATGTTCCATGGTTATTCTTCAATTGAAAGACTTAAAAAAAAGGGATAGATATAACCTTAATCTTTCAAGTCATGCTAAAGATTGAAAGTCTATATTAACTAAAATTCTAAATTAATAAATTCATATCACATTAAAAAAGACTTCAAGTTTCTCTTATGTTACGAAAGAGAAAAATTCAATGATTTACAAACATGAACACAAATATAACATGAGCATTATAAAAATAAGGAAGCTTAAACCCTTACTATTTCAGCATTATCCAATAAAACTTTACAAATGGTAGCTCGTCTTTGAGAGTCTTTTTTGAGTAAATAAAAGTTTCCCTGTTCTTGATCAATTTGTGGACTGTCTATAGGAGGACTCAAAAGTCCTGTGCTAGAACGTCTATTTTCCGTAGAAGAATCAGAGCTGGAAAAAAGTATTTGCACTTGAAAAAGAAAGGCAACTGTACCATGTAAGTACAGCTAATTTCAGACATATTATGAAATCTAGGTACTAATTATTTGAGTTTTTAGAACAATATAAAAAACATAAAATATAACTGGCTTTGCATTTAATAACATAAGTAATGTATTATAATATTTGCATGCCACAGAATCAAACATACAGTGACAACAAAAAAATCAGAATTCCAATGAAAAGTCTGTGTAACAATTTTGTTGGCTGATGAAATAAATATTTTTATATTGAAAGAAAGTAATAAAAATGTATTTCTTATGAAATCATTTAAATACAGATGCAATTCAAAATTTTTGTTTTGATTTTGCAAGTATTTTTCTTTTTTCCCTTCTCTCTATGCACTTAACATGTTATTTTTATAACAATCAAACAAGTTGAAATACTCATAGAACTAACAAAATTATATTATAATTACTTGTATAGACAAGTACTTACAATAGAAATTTAGCTTTTTTAAAAAATGAATAAAGTAAAATATGTTAAGCAACTCTCAGTAGCTCCGAAATTTTAATTCCTCAACTTAGTCACCATATAGACTGGATTATTGCAGTAGTTTCTTGTCATGCAATAGAAAATTTAGGACCCAGTACTGGGTCCAGAATTATTAAATAAATAACCTTTTGATAATATTATACGATTAGGTACTTGTATCACAGTTAATTCCTGTTTTGGAGAGCAGAAGCTTCAATAAATACTAGGATTCTAAATAGGCCACTGTTTAAAATGGGCTGAAGACAGCCAAAAGCTTATATTTTTGACTTACAGTACTTATATAATACACATATTAGCAATAGAGGAAAACATTTGACTCCTTAGATTATTGCAAATCCATTAAACCAGAAATAATCTCAACCATAACATTAAAAGAGTAAAATGTTAAAATCTCAAAGGTATTTAATTTCAGACCAAGTAATTTGTATAACTTTAACATAAAAGTACATTTCTAAGTTCAGTTAAAAAAGATAAGAAAACATATAAAGTAACAACACATATGTTACCTGTTATTTGTAAAAATAGAAATAATAAAATTGATCATATAATTTCACAAGTACACAGAAAAACTAAACAAGTGTTAAAATCAGAAAACAATACAATATGAAAAATTAATTCCTATACTAACAACAAAAAAGGAATAGAATAACACTTCTAAGGTCCTGAATTATTTTTCTATATATTTTATACTTATAAAACTATAAAATTAAAAAAACAACCCTAAGTAAGAAGGATTTTGTCTCAGAATTTTCAATTTCGTTTGTATGCATATATAGTGTGAATTTAGAGAAAAAGTTCATAATTTGCAAAAGTGCACAGATGAAAAAGTAATGAAGGAAATAGCAATAAATGCAAATAAAAGATCAGCAGTAGAATGAGTAACTATAAGAGCAAATAAAATGAACAGCAGATCGAAAAAAAAAATTCAGTATTAAAACTATTTAAGATATGTTGCACATAATATGCATCTGGTCATTATTTGTACTTACTTTAAAATACGATTTTAAACAATTAAGCATTTTTATAATTTAGCTTTGGAGATATTTATGCACTAAGAGAGAAATTTTAATTTACTTTCTTCAATTTAAGTGTGCTGGAACACTAAACACTTCAAAAATATCGAGTAACACATTTTTTCATAAGAAATATGTTACAGTGAAAAATTCTTTAAATCATTCTAATCATACTTTTGTTTATACATTTTATTTGATACTTATATATAAGACATCTGAATATCCCCCAGAATACTTCCTACTGAACATATAAAATCTGTAATGAAAATACACTGTTGATAGAAGTAGTGAAAAGAGCATACTTATAGAGAATATGTTTGTTTAAAGCTTAAAATCAGGTTTAAAATGGGGATTCACTGAATAAAAATTTTGTTTTACATGCAATTTGTTCTTGTACTTTTTAAAGAGAGAGAAAAAAGGTTTATGAAAGACTGGTAAGTATTCAGTAATACATATTTCTGCAACAAGTTTCTACCCAAAGAGTGATGTAATAAAAGCATAAAATTGAATATGCAGCAAAACAGTAATTTCAAAATGCAAGCATATTTACAGATAATTCTTTAAAAAAAATAATGGAGTGAAAATCAAGTTTTAGAGTTCAGTAGATTTAGGAAATGGAATAAAAATGGCAATATTTAAAGTCAACATCAAAACACAGTTTTTTTTATTAAAAAGAAATTTATAGTTTTTTTGGGGAAAAAATTGCTTCCACTTTCAGTAAGAGCAGAAAGTTTAAGACCGATTTTAAATAGGAATTGCAAGCCAAAGTATCATATAACAGGCAAAAAAATTAGATATTAGTAAAGCTTAGAAAAATGAGAGAAAAAAAAAATATAGAGCAGTTTAAATTTAACAAAAATTTATAGTTTAAGTCATTTAAATAACAATATTGAAATATGATACAAATAGCGTTTCAAAATGATTTAAATATTATGATTTTATTTTCATTAAAATATGAAATATTTTTTATACAAACATTTAGATCTGCAGAACACAGAAATAAGATAATTTTTTTAGATTAATTTAAATACTAATTAAAAATGAGAAAATATAATCATAAATATTACTGAAATTAATATAAAAAAATCGAATAAACAAAAAATTTCTTAAACGTAACTTTAAAGCAATTCAAGTAAAATTTTCTTATAACACACCTGAATGTTCGTAAAACACGAGCTTTGAGTTTAATTTATATTGATGATTAATTTATATAAGTTATATTTATGTTTTTCCTTCAGTTACACTACTATATATTAACAATTAATAATTAATCATACCTAAATGAGAAGTTTGGTGTTGGAATCCTAAGTGAGTTTGATGGACTTCTACGTGGGAGGACAGATGAACTAAATAAAAAAAAATTCAAAAATCGATACACCAAAAAAAATGCCCATAACAGAAAAGTGGACAGCAAAATTTCGAAAAGCATATTTCATATCTAAAGATACATGTTGGAAATAGTGAATTTAAACTGAAACATTAAAAATAGAAATACAGTCATCTCATACATCAACATTACTCACCTTTCTTCACCAGTACTTGCAAATCTTTCCACTTTCCCAGGTTTGTCTAACTTGGAAACTCGTTCTGGAACTTAAATACTCGAAATAAGTCTTTATATAACAACAGAAACATACCGTATTACCCTGTATTGGGGGACATATCTCAAAAGAAGGAAATTAGAGAACATGCATGCAGATAATACATTTTTGTTGCACTGAGAATAAAAAAAAAATGCTATACTTTTATTCCCATAGAGTAAATGTAATTTTATACTTAATACATACACTGCCAAACAAAGAAAATGCAACACGATAAAAGAGAGAGTAGAATGCAATGAAAATTGATACACTAACAAGAAATGAATGTAAATAATTTACAAGATAAGTTTAATGTAGCATTGAAAATGGACGGGGATCGATAGTCAATAGGATAATCTCATGCGGTACAGATTCAAAAATGAGATAACGGTATCCTGAGGGCTGAAGCCCATATGCTCGCAGTTCTCGAATTAAGAATGGAGTCAGGTCAATTGTAACCCATATTATGCTGGATTGCTGAAATATCAGGAAACATAGAAAGACAAGGAAGCAATTGGACATACAGCAATTCTTGTCTGTTGCTGAATGCTCTCTATGGCCACCCATAGTACTGCTGAAAAATACAATTTTACAGCATCTCAATGTGAGATAGCACAGCATCTCATCAATGTACTGTCATACTATCGATGTACCACTAATGTCTATTACAGATGACTTGCTATCAAATCAAACCATTATGCTACATTAATGAGCATTAAGAAACTTAACTATTTTGATCCGATTGGCTTTATCCGACTCTTTATTATACACTATCTCAGAGATCTTAATAATAAACATGCATATGTGTACATGTACAGGGGTGGCAAAAAGTCCTGCAAACGCTCAATTTTTTTTACCTAGTTTTACTGTTTGACTTTACTTTTTGTAAAGAAATAATCCTAATATCGTAGCTATTGTTATAGTTTCCAAAGTATTTTTGCATGCTGATTTTAAATGTGTTAGTAGAATTTATGTAAAATGAGTAGTTTTATCAATATTTGGAAAAAAATATAATAAGACAAGCACAATGCATTTGTAATAATAAGTTAGTTTCCCACTAAATGCTCCATAATTCCAATCTATCAGAGAACAGTAGTGATGATGGGTTGGAAACAGAATGCTCAGAAAGTTTTAGTGTATTAAAAGAAGTTGATTATTGTATTTTTAAGTGCATAGGTGGATAACATTGGAATTATGGGTAAATTTTTCTTTCTGTTCTATAATGGAAGACACAAAATGCTTCTGTAGGAAGAAGGTTATTCTATGTGACAAATTGCTACTGAAGTATTATGTGGACTTTCTACTATTGTGAGAACAGGAAGTGATCTGAACGATCTGAGAAAAACAATTTCACCTGAAGAGAGGAAATTGCACACGATTTGAATTTAAATAAATGGTTTAATTTGCCACAAATTTTGAAATAATGGGATTTTGTCATCAAATGAGAAAAATGTGTGCCCACGAATAGTGAGGGGAAAACTGCTGGAAATTCCCAAACCATTACTGACTGATTGATGCGAGCACAGGATCATTCACTATGGACTACAAAAGACTTAGAAAAGGTAATATTTGGTGATAAAAATCCGTTTTACAATTCATGTATAACAAAAATAATTACTATGCAAGACGACACACTCATAAAGAATTTGCCCTCAGTATATGAAGCCCACAACAAAGCATCTGACGAAAGTGATGATATAGGGTCACACTCAAATAGTTAAAAGACTTTAAATCGAGAGAGGAAAAGGGAAAACCAGGGAATACTGCAAAACAGTACAGAATAAATTACTACTGATCTTTTTGGAGATTAGTCACAGATTTTTCTGGACAAAAAACTCCATTTCACAGTGCAAATGTATCACAGAAATAATTCGAAAGCAATATTGCGGATAGAATGAACTGATTAAGACAATTGTATACAGCTTAATTCTATGGCTAATCTAGGTATAAAGTTGGTCATTATATTTCAAGGAAAATTCAAACGAAGTTGAGTTAATTGAAGCTTTTGTGTTTTTTTCCTTACCATGTGATCATGAACTTTTTGTGAAATTGGTGTATTCAACTGTAATTAAAGCCAATGGCAGGCTAATAAACATAGATGCTTAAACATGCAACAATCATGTAACTTTCAAAACGCTTACTAAATGTATCATACTTGTGAAGTTTTGTGTTATTCCGCTATGTATAACATTTTTTCTAAATCTTGTAATTCGTTACTACCTACACATTCTTGTGTTCAGGCAGCTGTCTTTCAAAAATATTTGTTGAATTAAAAAAGTAAAAAAATATTTGAAATCAGCAGAAAAAATACATTAGAATCAATAAAAAAGAAAGCATGATAATTTCATATTGAAAACTTAGGTCAAACACAAAAATGAGGCAAAAAAATGAGTGTTCAGGACTTTTTGCCACCACTATAGTTTAAATTTGATATATTTTATAAAGTTAAGTAACTCTAGATAAATATATGAAAAAAATAGTGTTTAAACATGTATATATTTGGACAGAAGATAAATATTCAGCCTAAAATTTGCTTCCAAATTTATTCTTATGATTGAATGAAAATTTAATATTTTTATATGCATTAATTTCAAGACAGATTATGAGAGCTATACAATTGGTAAAATCAAAAGATGCATTGACTTTTACAAAGTAATACGGTATAGTAAAATATATTCACACAATTATGAATTTTTTCAACAGAAAGGTAAGTACCTGAGATAGATCTATTAAAGTCTGGAAGAGGTTTCTTTTCTTTAGGAGCTTTTTTTTTCCCACTTGGTCTGAAGAAAATTTTCAACATAAATATAGTATGAAGTGAAAGGAAAATAAATACTTGAATAAAAACAAACATTTATTTTAAATTAAACTCTTACTCTAAAATAAATGTCTCAAAAAGAAGATCAGAAGCTGTAGCTCTTTCATCAGGATCAGGCACAAAACATCTAGAAAGACAATGTTTAGTAATATTATATAAAAAAAAATTTGCATTTTGAAGATATGTTTATATTGATAACTTTAAAATGTTTTGATGAAAGATATCTTGATTAGCAATCTATAAGGATAGAAATAGTGTATTTAACCATGTTAGAACACCCATGACAGGAAATAAAATTTAACAGATTAATAAGTGAATTATTTGATAATAATTTAAAAACTAATTTTTTAACAATTATTCTGAAGTAACTAATATGTAAAACAAATAATTTATTAAATGTATAATCAAAACACAGCATAATACTCAACAGCAAATTTTGAAAAAAATTAGACATGGAAGAAAATTAAAGAGAAACAATAGCTAAAAACTCAGTTTTCAAATCCACATAGAACCAGTAATTATACACATCTAAAAAAGAAGAAAAACATTTTTTGGTTGACTCTTATTTTGGTGCACCCTTGAGGCTGAATATTTTTTCATCAACCTGGATGATAAATTTAAAGTGACAAGCCAACCAGATATGCAACAGTGCAATATGTACCCAGGGAAACAGACACTAATGTCTATTTCGTTCTTTTTTTTTTACACTAAAATGGAAATTTCATGAGAAAGGATAAAATCTGCATATTTTCACAAGATAATTTGAAAGCTAAATCAGAATGATCTTCCAAAAAAATTAGAAGAAAAACTGAATATTTTTCACAAAAAGTTTCGCAGTGGTTTAACATATGAAGAAATTTTCATTTACTTCTGCCCGCTGTCATGACCAAAAAGGATAAAATCAGCATACTTTCGCTAAAAGGAGGGAGGGGGGAGGATTGTTGTTTAAGTTTTTCACAAAAAGTTTCAGTGGTTTGATGAATAAAGATGTTTGCATTTCCTTTTTGTAAGCTAGACTAAAGTTACTGTCAGAAAAGGGATAATTTGCATGATTTTCGTTCAGAAAAAAATTCATTTTTACATTCAAATGGAATTATTGTAACAATGGAAAAGAAAAACGAAAAATTTTAAGAAAAAATTTAACAGTAATTTAATGAAGGAAGAAATCCTCTGTCCTTCTCTTTTAATCTAAATTGGAGTAGTCAGAAAAAGAGAATATCCACATGATGTCCTTACAAAAATCAAGGCCTTTTGCACTTTAGATCCTTTTAATTGCACTTTTTTTTTTGAAATTCAACTAAGCTTCATGTCATATTGCCCTTCTATTTTTGTTGTCCACTATGGGATCCATTTAATTTTATGTTGACAAGATTTCCAAATTTAAAAATTGCGCATTGGAACCAACTCGACGATTTTTATAAAATCGTTGATAAGCGGAACACCAAAATAGGATTTTACTAACATTCTGTAAAAAACCAACATAAAAACAATTATAAACATTAAAAACATTTTGATAAACCGTGAATGCAGCACTAAAAAATGAGTAGGAGTACAAATTAAGGGGGTCTTTAAAGATTTACAATTATTCATACAATTATTTTTCTTATTTTTTAAACCATCTTTAAGGTCAACATCCAAATAATTCCTTCCTTCCTCAATGGTTCGCTTGGCCTGCTCAAGAAGCATTTTCCAGACCAGCCTTCTTGCTAGTGTTCTCCAATTCTTAGTTCTCAAAACCAGGAGATCTCTTTCTAGGCCATCAAGGCATCTAAGATTTGGCCTGCCCTTTCTTCGTGTGAGAATTGGTTGGGCATTGAAGACTTTTTTAGTGGCGCTGTTTTTGTCCATTCTGACAATATGACCTGCCCATTTAAATCGCATTTTCATGAAGTTAACAACGTCAGATTCCTTATATGATTGACAGAGCTCTAAATTTGATTTTCTTCGCCTCATTCCATTTTCTTGAATTAGTCCAAAAATAAATCTTAAAATCTTCCTTTTGTAGATACTTATCATGATCACATCAGTTCAAGACATGGACCAAGTTTCACATGTGTATGTTAATACTGATCTTAAAAGACTTTTATACAATATAGAACTGTTGTTTTTCTTTTGATTAAATTAGAGAGAGATTTCATGCACTTTCATATTCCATTAAGACAGGGATGGGCATTAAGTTGGTTTCGATTGACAGGTAGACCATCAAGACATTTTGGGGTGACCCCCTTTACTTAAGACCTAAGATGTGCTTACTAAAATAGACATATTTGTGGAACACTGACGCCGGCTAGATTGGAGAATTGGCTTTTCACAATCGATGCAAATGTGTTTACAAATGATTCGATAAATGTGTAGATGACACACATGTACCTTTATTGGAAGCGCATGATGGAGCTTAACATGTTGACTGTTGCTGTAGAGGAAAAAAAGTGATTACTGCAATGCCAGCCGCATAAATGAATTTTTGCCTACACACTGATTGAAGGGGAGAACAAATGTTGGTGATCAGCACTTCCCAAGAATAGGGATTGGTTACTAAGACATCATCCAACACCCCACACTTCCATGGGATTGGGTGCTTGTGTTGATGTCATGTCCTACGATAATGTGGGACTCAGCAGTGAACACAGTATATATGCTGGTTTCAAAAAAATTAGTAGTTCTTATATAGATATGCAAATTATAATGGCATAGAAACTTGGTAACTGAAACAACTTCACATTACCTAAGCTTTTAAACAAATTTTCCAACAACTGATGGGGCAGGGACGAGTGTGAATAGTTTCATATTTATCATCTTTAAAAGAGTTGAAATTTTTTTTATTTTCCTACAATAGCTAAAAAAACTGTATAGTAATAAGCATGGATTTGTTTCTTCCTACATAGCATTAATTAATTATTTTTTTAATGTTGAACAGCTTGTTTTTTGTTTGTTTGGTGTTTTTTAATTTATTTTATATGTTAACATTCTGAATAACTTTAACACATTAAACACGATTCTGATAAATGAAGATTAACCTTTAAAAATAACTACAATTACAAATGATATTTTCAAAAACACAAGGTAATCCAAAGTTTCCATTTAATGTGAATGTATTACACAGATGTTTCAATGATCCATTTATTCCTTTTACTAATACATAATATTAGATGCAACAAAGTAAAAGGTTGGATGCATACATTCCATTTAAGCTCAGCAAAAAATATATTCTCTTTACTGCTTCTCATTTCCGTTCTGGACTTATATACCAATCTTTTATTCCAAGATTTTGATTCTGTAAGCTGAAATGTGACAGATGCTTGCTATTTCTTCACCAAAGAAATATGTCTAGAGTACTACGAGCTGAAGAAAATTTTTCATTGCAAGCGGCAAATTAAACCATATAATTAAGCTATTTTTAATGATCACTGTATTTTTTTAACACAATAGTATAAGGAGGATATAGATTTAATTAAAAGGTATAATGAATTATGCTACATCAAGTATCTCCTACAACAGCTTCCATACACTTACCACTAAAAATGTATCCCCAAATTTTGGGGAAACAAACTGTTATTGGCTCATGGTATGTTATAGATCCAACACCAAAAGGCAATAAACTTCAGAATACATTTAAAATTCATCTTCAAGATGATGTTTTAGTAAAATAATCGGTTTTATTATTTCAGCATTCAGTAAAAAGTAACATAAAACCTAGCTAAATTAATAAAACTGTTATATATTTAAGAAACAGGAAGAGTTAATTTTTAAAAAAAAATTGCAATAATGTGTTCAACACGAACAACATTAAAACAAGGGGGAAGAAAATCTTTTTTACTTCTAATTTTAGTTTCATCACGTATGTTTTCCCATTTTTTTTCTTATATACATAACATAGTCCATATACTTTTTTTCCATTTCATAACTATATTTCACTTTATCATCCTCCTATTTTAATGTTCAATACAAGAAATACAGCCAATGTAAATTTGAATTATTGCATTTTTTATAAGCATATCACGACAAAATATTAGTGACAAATTGAGGGTAAATTCAAACATTTCTATAAATAAGTGAAAGGAGAAGGTAAAAGAACAGAAAAAGATTCAGAAAAAATTATTAAAATCAATTGAATGTTAGTTAGAAAAGAAATAATCCAGAAATAAAATATTTTATATAATTAGTTAATACAGCTTCAGAAATAAACTTATGATAAGATGGACAATGATGATTACATATTGCAACAGTTCAAAACTTTCTTTAATGTACAATTTGTATATTTTTTTTTTTGAGAACTAATCTACTTTACTTTGTCATCAAGTCTAATTTCAGTAATTTGATGCATAACAGCCATAACTAATTGCATTCATGTTCACAATATTTTTTGATGAAATTATGGTGGGAGAAAGATTAAACCTGACCTAAACCTCAGATTTAGATGTTGATCTGGACAGGAATAAAAAATTAAGGAAATAAAGAGAGAAAAATTACGATTAATTGAGTAACACATTCACCATATATTATAGTTTTATCACTACAGAAGTTAAATAAAATGTTTTTAGTAATTAATAAAAATTGCTTTTGATAAAATTCTGACCTCTTGATAAAATTCTGAGCTCTTTCAGACATGCCTGCAGGTATTTCTGGGTGCATTTTATAGAAACCCACTTTAAACATTGCAGCATGAGGAGAACCTAACTATATATATATAAAAAAAAACTATGTGAAAATGTGTATCTTACATATGCATAGTAAAACCAGTTTACAACAAATCTTTATAGTTTGGCTATACATATCAATTTACTTTTTACAAATATAAACTTAAGCAAAACTAAGAGTTCATGTTGAAAAATTTTAGTACAGATTTAGGAATAAATTTAAACATATTCTTAATATATAACCAATAAAATTTTTTGAATTTTGTTAATTTATTAAAAACTTATGAAAGGTATAAAAACAAACATGGTCATAATCATCAAGTCTTGAATATGATTCTAACATCATTTAAAAAAAATTAAATTTTTGAATAAACATTATTTCAAAGTATTACATACCTCACCAAATGGAGGCTCACCAGTAGCCATTTCTATTACAGTGCAACCAAGTGACCAAATATCAGCCTGATAAAGGTAATTAGGGATGAATACATAATGAAATAAATAATTTTAGTATTTAAAGAATAAAAAATCAAATATTTATATGAATCAAACAAATGAAAATATTTAAAATGTAAATAATATCCCATCAACAAATAAATACACACACAAAATCAAATGGAGAATCTGACAATGCAATTAGATAGGTTTGAAGAAAATAACTATAAATAAGTTACTCAATCGATTTCACTAATCAATAATAAAAACTTGTGCATGAACATAAGTATTTAGGCAAATGGTGTTGTTTACATACAACTATTGATTAGATTGCAATAATTAGATAATGCAAATGATTTGAAATGCATCAAAAAATTCTAAGCACTGTAGGAGAATGGCAATCTCGAGCGTAAGTTCTGAAACAGTATCTACTGGATGTTCAATGCAAAAAATGAGGAGAGTACTTAAAAAGAACACATTCGGACAGTCTCCTAACTGCATTTCACATGCATCCAACTCTTTATTTACGTGATTTATAAATCATATAGTCTGAGATATGCAAAAAATGAGGAGAGTACTTAAAAAGAACACATTCGGACAGTCTCCTAACTGCATTTCACATGCATCCAACTCTTTATTTACGTGATTTATAAATCATATAGTCTGAGATAAAGACGTTTTTCTTTCTTTTAAAAGTTGCTGATTAACTCTAGAACACGATTTTGGACCACCAATTGCTATGTGGCAGGAGGAAATCGAAGTTCATCAAAAGAATGCCTAATTCAACTTAAGACAGTCTCAAATTTAGTGCAATTCTGGAAAATTACCACTTAAACATTGATCTAAATGTAAAATACAATCTAAAATTTTGAAATCTTAAGATTTTTAGCAGGGTATCAAGAGTTATATAAAGAACATGGAAAACAAAAGGCAATAAATAAATTTTGATTAATCACACAGTAAACAAATGTGATTATGAACAACTAGAACGAAAAAAATTTACTACCATTTTTACTTTAAAGATTTCCTCATTTTAAGAATCTATGTATGCACCCCATTCCTCATTTTACTTAGTAAATGGAACATGTATGCATTTGTATAGATGTTTAGTACATAAATATTTTGAGAATGTAGAATGCATCCCACTTTTTACTATATATATATATAGGCAAATTATAACTCTTCTTGAGACAGTTTTCTGCAGAATGTATCTACCATGTAAAAATACATGCATATAATAGTAATGCCAAACTAATCTAAATTTGTTTTCTGAGGAAATCCTTCAAAAAGATGTAATTTAAAATATTTAATATCGAAATTTTCATTATTACTATAATAGAATGAGAAAGAAAAAAAATATTACAATAAAAATAGCTCATTAATGCCATAATTTTAAACCTACTAATTAAATTTTACACAGTCAAAGACTATGGTAAGGTATTCTTCAACCAGCATGAAAATCCTGATTTCTTATGAAACACAAATACAAAACCAATTATTTCATTCTTTTTATTTTTCAGCCACAACATCCAAGCCATTTAGAGCACAAAATAGCTCGAAAAAAATGTAACTGCATTTAACTACTATGTCAATCACACAGATACTATGAAGGATAATTTTTTTTCTCTTTAGAACAGAAATTTTTTTTTTAAAAAAAGAAAAAAGATTTAAAGAGTAAGAATTTTTTCTTAGCTAAAACTTATAAATTTTATCATTTCTTAATAAATATTTTATGAAAAAAAATAATTTAAAAGTAAAAGATATTCTTGTAAATGCAACATAAACTCCTGTTTGTGAAAATTGCAACACCATGAAGGACCTACGCGAGTGAGCTGAAATTTTCAGGAAATGTGTAAAGTAGGGCATGATATGCAAATGATTAGAATTGCAGACCGGTAGCGCATGCGTATGCTGAGCAGCGCCCTCTGAAGGGCGGATCGAACCGAATATAAATAGACGGCTGTAGCGAGGCGTGTATGATTATCGGTGGTTATATGCTAGTGTAAACAACTGAATCTTTACTATGCCTCGTCGACGAAAGGGAGCGAAATTTGAGCAAATTTCGGAGTTTGAACGAGGCAGAATCTTCGGCCTTCGTAAAGCGGGATTGTCTTATCGTGCAGTAGCCGCTCGTGCGCAGCGTAACAGCAGCACAATCATGCGTGTTTGGAAGCAGTGGACGGACGAGGGTCGGACAGCTCTGAAATCCGGGAGTGGACCCCAAAATGTGACGTCAGCTCGCGATGACAGACGCCTGGTGCGAATGGCTGAGACGGACCGCATAGCTTCTTCTAGACAATTGGCAGCACAGTGGTCAACAGCTACAGGTGTTTCATTGTGTGCTTCATCAATTCGGAGACGTCTGCTGCAGCGTGGGCTGCGCGCAAGGATTCCTTTATACAGGATTCCTCTCACGCAAAACCATCGCCGCCTGCGGCTACAATGGGCCAATGTGCATAGGAGCTGGCGTGCTGATTGGCAGCAGGTCGTCTTTTCTGACGAATCCCGCTTCAATTTGTGGCACCATGATGGCCGAATTCGTGTCAGGCGCTATGCCGGTGAACGGCACATTCCGGAGAGCATTATCGAACGCCACAGTGGACGAACACCCGGAGTTATGGTCTGGGATGCCATAGCATATCATGGACGAACACAATTGCTACGAATTGTGGGCAATTTGAACAGTACCCGATACATAAACGAAGTTTTACAGCCCCAAGCTATTCCTTTCCTGCAAGGATTGCCAGGGGCTGAATTCCAGCAGGATAATGCCCGTCCACATGTCGCAAAGACTGTCAAATCCTATCTTGATTCGCAGCAGGTACAGCTTCTTCCGTGGCCAGCATATTCGCCGGATATGTCACCGATTGAACATGTGTGGAATATCGTCGTCGGGCGGCGTATCGCTCGTTGTCTTCGTCCTGTTGCTTCGACAGACGAACTTTGGCTGCACATACAAACAATATGGAATACTCTTCCACAGGCAGATATTCAAAATTTGTTTAATTCCATGCCGCGCGTCGTGTAGCAGCTCTTATTGTGGCGCGTGGTGGCCACACAAAATACTAATTTCTATCTCTTTTAATTGTTTGTAATCGTTTATTTGTACCATTACCACTCAACTGTGTATTAAATTTCATTCAACTATGATGCTTCCTTCATGGTGCAATTTTCACACACAGGAGTTTATATGACTCTGCCATATAAAATTGTTTTGTGGTGTAGTACAGTTAACATTAAAAATTTGAAGGGCACTTTCAATGGTAAAATAAGTTTTTGGTAATTGGAAGATTCACAATTCTCAGCAATTATATTATGTATGTATTGTTTTAATTACATCATCAGCATTACAATATTAAAAACGATCCTTATCTCTACGCAATTGTGCAACAAAATCATGATTTCAATGGAATATGAAGAAAATTATCAGAGAAGATTTCCATCCAAATGAATAAGCAATACATTAATATTTTAAATATCATACAAAATACATTACACAAATAATCTATTATGCTACACAGAGATGTAAACAAGAATCGATTTAAATATACACTACTTTGTCTGGTAATTATAAGTACTCACAGGAGCACCATAGCCACGCTGTCCTTTGTCAATTACTTCAGGCGCCATGTATTGCAAAGTGCCTATAAAAGAAATTCAAAAAATTTATTTATCACCTCATTTATATCTTTACATTACAAGAGCATATTATACACATAAAAATATTTCATTTTTCATAAAATCTGATGCATTAAAATTTTGTATAAAAAAGTAAAGAGAAAACTTAACCTAAACCTACCAACATTTCATATATATCTAATCCTACCATGAGTGGTTAAATGACCACTTCAAAAAAAAGAAAACACGTATCTTAATATAAAACTAGCTGCATGGCCCAGCGTTGCACGGGCTATCTCTACTTTTGTAAATTTTCCCTTTCTTTCACAAAATCAGAAAATCTAATACTCCTTTTAAAATAACTTCCATCCCCCTCTACCGCTTAGCCCGGCGTTGCACTGGCTTTCTCTACTTTTATAAATTTTCCCTTTTCTTCACAAAATCAGCATTTCTAATACTCATTTTCAAAATGACTCCCCCCCCCTCCAACGCTTAGCCCGGCATTGCTAGGGCTTTCTCTTTTCCTCATGACACCAGCATTTCTATGTGTGTGTGTTTGGTACATGCACAATGTAAGTGATTTCTAAAATTGTGTCAAAAAGTTTCCCTTTTTCGAAATTTGTTCCATTCCACTTAATTTTGATTTAAGACAGGTTTCTTTCCCTTCTATAGCCCGAACACAGGTTGTTTTAGTGTAAAATTATTGTTCTATCTTCCTCTCCTTCTCACAGATAAGATATAGCTTCAAATTTCGATGTATGACTTATAAAAAGAAATATTGCGTTAGAATTAAAAAATTAATAATGTGAAGCAATAAAAAGAAAACGATTCTGATGCTAAGAGTAAAACAAAAAACGTTCATCATTTTTAAATAATAGTTAGTTTCTAAGAATCTAAAATAATAAAATAGATTTCAGATTTTCATGAATCAATCAATCGTTACATATAGTTAGCTTAAAAATGCCTCTAAAATGTATTTTGATCCAAAATAATAGACGATTTACTTTTTAATCAACAAAGAATTCATTTCGTATTGAAACAATAAAAATAATCCTTTTAAAAACATATATATTTATTAAAATTAAATTTCTATAAGTAATTAATAAAAGAAAAATTTACAGATTGATATTGAAACGATTGCTTTTTCTGAAAGTTTGAATGTTAAGATTAAACACATAAATATATATGTTAGAAGAAAAAAACAGTATGGGGAAAGCCTATATATATATTTATATATATATATATATACACCTGTACTGAAAAAAACATTGAAAAAACATGATTTGATAAAAACATTTTTGATATTTCATTTTAATTTTAACCTTTTTCATTCCACTAAAAAAATTTTAAACTTTAAAAAGCAGCGTAATGCGAAAGTTTCTTCCTCTTCAGTTTCGAACCTGGGAACTACCGTTTTATAAAGCAGCGCTTTAACCAACCACACTATCCCCTCCTTCGGGGAGAACAGTAAAAATACCTTTAAAATAAAAGAATATTTTTTAAATATCCCATTTCGTTATTCGTTAAAGTAAAAAAAATATTTTCAGACTTCATTTTTAAGTTAATGCTTTCAAACTTCATATATTGATTGCAAACAACGGTAATTTTTAAACAAAAAAACTTTAAAAAAAAAAGTAATGTTTACATATTTTTCGCAAAAGCGAAAAAAATTGAAAAACACATTTTTTTTAACCGTAATTTTTAAGATATTTTATCAATTTTTGTACAGATTACGTATAATATTGTTCTACACGTGGAACAAAAGTTTCGTGAGATTATTTTTATTAATAAAGTTATTAAGTATTTAAATAAAATTTTGAGTATTTTTTGAAACATAGTGAAAAAAAAAACAGTTTTTGACATTAAATTATTTAAATTACTGATTCTAAAAGAGAAAAGCATGAACTTTTTTTAGTGTAAAGTATTTTTTCATTAATGCGAAAGAAAGTTCAAGCGAAACAATTTAGAAATCTTATTCATAAAACGTATCGATTTCGACTCATTTTAAAAAAAGTCAGAAAAAATACAAAATATAATTATTCTGTAAAACAAATTATAGTATATCGTGGAGAAATAAATGATCTTTACGAATATGTAATTATTTTTTGTGTGAGTTTCATGAAAAAAATTAGATCGTGTTTTAAAAACCTCTGAAAAAAAAAAGTTCCGAATTTCCCCTGGCGGTGAGAAATGGTACTAATAATGCACTTTAATTAATATCTTTTTAACTAATTGGAATATCGGAGTATAAATGGTCAAAACGGATTCCTCGGATCATTCCCGAAAATTTGGTACCTTCGGCGAGTTTCTGCGTCTTGTGGTTGGTGAGAAAATTGGGCTACATTCCTATATACTTACATTGATACGTTTGTTTACCTACGAATTTTAATAGTGTAGATCAGATTTTAGACAGTAAGAAAACCAGCAAAATATTTTCTATTAAGAAAAGTTTAAGAAAACTGATGCATGCTCATATACAGACTGGTTTTATGACTAACCAGAAATTGAAAAAAATAACTAAGTTTTAATGTTTTCAGAAACTTGAATGTATCATTCTATAATTCTATGAAATTGGATGAAAATATGAATTTCGATATGTTTTAAATTTCTCTTAATTTGTAAGAATTTCTAAATTTTATATTGCAGAACCTGTATGCCTAAACTACAAGGGATTTTAAAGAATTTTACCTTTTAATTATTTACATTATATTAATCCCATGCTTTCCATCTATTTTAAAAAAATTATCATTTTTTTTTAAAACAATTGTTAAGCACAGTTCAGCCAGAATTGACTCTTGCGCCATAAAACTCACATTCAATCACTCCTATTCTATTCATTAATATCATTCA
The DNA here is from genome assembly GCA_019973935.1 of Trichonephila clavipes. NCBI lineage: Eukaryota > Metazoa > Arthropoda > Arachnida > Araneae > Nephilidae > Trichonephila > Trichonephila clavipes. Next base: position 192,744 of record BMAU01019584.1, on the reverse strand, counting down.
ATGCACTCAATAAATAGTTCCAGAAATGCATTTTCTAGATATGATTGAAAATAACATGAATCATTCAAATGGTAAACTGCACAGGCTATCAAATTTCTTCAGCAAGAAAACAAAAGCTTTGAATGCTAAAAAATGTGTTGCATATATAAGAAAATTGAATAAGAGTTAGATGGCAATGTAACAATGCTTAAACAAGAAATTCTAAATAAAGCTTGGAAAATGGTCATTTGACTGTGCATGGTAGGTTTAGTATAAAATGAATAAATACTAGTGAGTATGTTTGCAACTAAAGCTAAAAATGCCACGTATAAAATAATAAATCATATAAATGTGTTGCCCATCTGTTACAGTGGTTAGTGATGCTGACTGCCAAGCCATAGGGCCTGGGTTCGAATTCCAGAGAAGGCATGGATGTTTGTAAATGTATAGTGCCTTTGAGGCATGGGGCTACTCTAAATAGCTGTGAAGCTGCAAGTCCTCTCATGAGGTTGGGGGTAGAGGAAAAGCGCTGGGAGGCTCTTGACCCCCCCGGGTGTTCTTCTTCAAAATTGGGGTGGAACCGAGCAAAATCGTCAATCATTTGCAAGATGCTCAAAGCTGCAGATAACAGGTATAAAAATGTAGCCCTTTGACACAATGAGTTTCGGGGGCCTTGATCTGATGTTCTGTCGATCAGGTGTCATAAGTAGTAACAACAACAAGATAAATGTCAACTATTAGTGAAAAGGGACAAATTTCAAGGAAGCAAAGAACAGACAATTAAAAACATGAAAAGATTTTAGATGCTTATTAGTACTCTTTAAAAGTAAAGGAGGAAAAGCTACTTTCCAGGAATATTGCAACTTTGTAAAAACAGCAATTACATTGACATCTCTGTTCAGTACCATTAGTAAGTACTCTTGAAACAATTGGCTAAAAATACAAAATATAAAAAAAATAGATAAATAAATAAAAAATAACATAACATTACAGTATTTACACACCGGCAAAGGTCTGAGTTGCAGGCTTAATTCCAGCTAAGCGTTTTGATGTACCAAAGTCAGATATTTTCACCTCGCCACTGTATGTGTTCACTAACACATTATCACCTTTAATATCTCTATGAACTATTTTCTGATCATGCTACAAAGAAAAAGACAAAAGATATATCAATATAAATATTGAAGTATAAATGCGCCATTAAAAATAATGAACTAAGGAATAGCAGTACTTAAGGTTGTCTCATGTATTTAAAAGTAAGATCGAACACGTAAACAATTATTCAGACATAAATATGTTTGAATTTTAAGATAAATTAGTGCAAGTATGCAATATATATCTTTTGTAATAAAAGGCAACTAAAATTCAGAAACCTATTATAGTAATACAATTTTCAGCTATAATGCAAAATGGATTAATTTACTTTATTAATATATATGCACTAAAATATGAGTAAATGGATACAAGAAAAAATGTATAAATTAAAAGTGAAAACAGCAGTTATTAACCTAAAATTACTGAAATCAAAACATGATATAAATTTTAAAAGAATTTCTATTTTAAAAAGTATTCCGAGGTAGACTTTTTATTTTCTAACAGACTTTTAAAGCAATTTAACCAATGTAATTATGTGCAAAATACAATACTGTTTGTGAAAGAAAAAGCATAGTTAAAAAATATTTAAAAACGAAGGAAAATTGAAATGAAATAGAAAAATAATAAATATGCAAGTTAAGTTATAAGTATACAACTTTAGAAAAAGGAATAAGAGAAATATCTTTCCCCTATAGTTGATTTTTCATAAAAACCAAATTAATGCATCATTTTTTTTTATAATTAATGTGTTACTTTCCTTTACCCTAACTTTTTAATGATCACATTTTTTTAAAAAAAAAAGCACTGCAGAATAATTCTTACAGTAAAATTGATATTTTTAATTGTTTAAATATTTTGCAGAAATTCTAGTTCCACTATAATGTACTAAATTGATTTTCATGTAGTTATTCCCTCTAAATTAATCGATAAAAAGAAAATTTTTACCATAAAACTACTTTCAATAACTGTAATTTTAACAGAATAAAATGTTAAAAAAAGGTTACTTTACACAAGATTCATAGTATGTTGAAATCTTGTTAATATTAAAATGATTGAACACAAATATTAGGAAAATGCAATTAGAATGGAATGATGCACTCTGATTCCTATTTTTAAATGATCTAATAATAGTAATTAACAAGTTGTGATCACAGAAAACAATAAGCATTGCCCTGAAAAGAAAAAACGTTTCTAAACCCATTGGTGTAAGCAACATTACCTAAATACAGACACCCTTACATTGGAAATTTTCAAACTTATTTAAGAATACAGTAAGAGGTTTGCATCACTTATGTTAGTTTTTAATAATATTGTTATAACTCAGCAAAAGAAAATTCAAATAATACTTTACCAGATATTTCAAGCCTTCCAGTATTTGCTTTGTATAAAATGAAATTGTTACTTCATTTTGTTTTAATGGGCCCCAAATTGATTGCAACAACTGAGACATACTTCCTAAAAATAAACAATACAAGTATGAGCAACTAAAAATTAATCATTGATGTGAAATGTGACAAATTCTTAATAAATAATTCCTTAAATCTCAGTTATAAATCCTCAGCTTTAAACAGTTCAAGAATAAGAAAAAACGCTTAAACAGTTTGGCATTTGAATGGTTATTTTTAACACTTACATTAGTATTTATTATTTCTGAAATTGTATACAAAATAGATTTTTTCCCAAGCTACAGTAAACTGAAATAAATAAGAGAATAAAACTATGAACAATAATTATATATAAAGAACATAAAGGAATCATAGATAACAACTATAACAATTATACGATTAGAAATAAATCCTTAAAAATTTCACTAAATCTCTAAGGTACACAGAGCACAGTTTTTGTGATACAGAATTAGACATCCTTTGACTTGATACATATATATTTATGTGAGTATATATATACAAACTCATACATACATAAAAAACCAAAATTTATTTTATTAGATTGGAATCGAGCTTTATTACAAATGAATTCAAATGTTTTTGAAGGAGAAAACCCTCTTGCATCTTATATCAAATATTCAATTAGCAGTACAATATATATATAGCCATCATGCAATTATCCTAGCAGCTAAAAAGCCATTAAAAAGAATCAGAAATGAGCTTTCTACTTAGAAAAGATATAAGATCATGAAAAAAGAAAAAGTTTGTGAAGCAGAAATATTTCGAATTAACTTTTATTTTTTTAAAAAGTTTTATTTTAGAGGGGGTAAAAAAACAGACTATATAATATTCAGGTGCAATGAAGATATCATATAAATAATGTAGATTTGTCCTCAAAATGCGGTCTCAAAATATAAAATATTTACCTAATGTACTGAGACAAATTGCATGGCAGTTATGTTTTACAACAGCCAGATAATACACAATGATTAAAAGTTAAAAGCTGTTATATATTCACAACTGCCATAATTCCCCTATGATAGTAGTCGAATAAAAACTTCCGGTGATCAAATTCTGATCCTCCTGGTCAAAAGATCTGCATCTCCATAACTAGCAAATCTCTTTATAGCAAAGTGAATATGATATTAGCTTCCAACAGGGATTAAAAAATTTAGAGAGAATGTATGCGGTGCACAAATACTATTGCAGAAGATTATTATTATTATTTTCAATTTGTTCCTTTATCAGATAGAGAAGATGAATGGTGTGGAAAAGTTATCCATATATATGAATATAGGTATGTTTTGCATTCTAACTCAAGATTATATATAGTTCACTGTAGAAGGAATTAACATAAAACAAATAACTTTATATTTTTGATAGGCAAACTTAAAAAAATTTGTTAGTATGAGTAAAGTATTAGTATTATGATTTTAAAAGAAATTTCTTTAACACTTTAATTGGTCAATTTTTTTTACCTAAAATGTTTTTAAAAAAATCATACCATACTTCAGAGAAAGAAAAAAAGGAAATAATTTTATTTCCATTTTATAATTTGTACGTCATTTTTTGTATTTTAAAGTTTTGGAACACAAAACCCGTAAGTGTTTGCTTTCTGTAAGTATATTTCTGCATGCAATAAGAACATTTCATATATCTTTAAAAAACCTTCTCCTACTTATTGAAATTTTTGAGGTTCAGACTTTTCCAAACTGCTTACAAGTCTTCCTTGTATAGTATAATTTGAAACATGGGTTAATGCACAGAACAGAAATAACTTTTTTTTTTATCAGATTCTGTTTACATGTTCATTTCTTCTCCAGCAAAAAACTACACAATGTCTTGCTGCTTTAGTTTCGTATTGGTGGGATAAATGATTTTGACAAAATATCTCAGTCACTCTTGAAGAATTAGACTCAGAAACTTGTTGAGGCAGCGTCTAAATTTATTCCTGAATGATATTTTTCAATAGTGTGGTCAATGAGATCAAGTTTAAACTATAGCTCTCTGTTTTCTCTCCTTTCTTACAGTACACAACATATGCGTTCCTAAATGAGGAAAAAATCTTTCCAAAATACTTTTTTTTTTCTTATAATTTCAAATATTTTATGAACAAAAATAATCCTGATATTACTGAATGATTCATCTGAAAACTAGATAATTAGAAAACAGTTCTGAATTAGATTCCCAATTCTGTTTATTCTCTAACAAGAAAGTGGTTATATTGTGTTTACTTCAACCCTATTTTTTTAAAAACTACACCAATCTGAATACACAAGTGATGCTCACTGTAGAAAAAAGATTTCAAGAATTAAATTTTTGTCATATAAAAAACGAAAATTCCTGTATGGTTGAAAAGCATCAGTATCATGGATAAAATAAGCCATATATTAAAAATACTAATATGCTAATAAAAATCTCTCTACAAATAAAAAAATATATACTACTAACAAAAAGGAGGGGGAGGAAAGGAGAAAATATCAGTGTTTGTAAAATATATGGGTAAACAAGTTAAGGGGTTAAGCCAGGGGTGGCGAACCTTTTTGGGTCAACGTGCCATTTTTTCTAAAAAAAATGTTTAATGAGTTATAGGCGTGCCATCAAATAATTTTGACTTGTGATTATTGAAGAACTAATAAAACTAAATACGAACAAATCAAAATTCTTTATTTAATACGAAAAAAATACATTTTGCACTGTATAGTAGTAAATGTTTTAGTTATACTTGTGATTTAAATTAAAATAATATTAGTGTGATTTCTGCTGTTGTTGATTAGATGACAAATAACTTATATAAGGATTATAAGATGTTACTTTTAGTAGAATGCATGCTGAATTAGAGTCGTCTGTTAAACAGTTTCTAAGCGAGTCTTTGATGTTATTTATCTCTGAAAAAAATGACTCGCAGGCATAGGTAGATAAAAAATATGGTTAAAATAGCATACACCAACTTCTTCAAACAGTTAAATGCGTCTGGAATCGAATTCCATGTTTCCAAAATTTCGTTACTGATATTGTTACTTATATTGCTTGTCAATCTTTCTGCTTCAATCAATTCCAACTTTTTCCTTGTTTCAATAAACTTTTGAATCCATATTGAACTAGACTGGAAATCAATCAGTTGCATTTCAAGTTCTTCAATTTCCAACCGATCGAATTGAGACAAGTTCAGTTTATCAAACGAAATCACATCAGGGTACATAATAAATTTGAACGTTTCCGATAATTCCTTGAACTGAGAAAATCTCGCTGAAAATTCTTTGATTAAAGAATCCATTACATAAATAAAGTCAACAATAACTTTTCTTCATTTCGTTTCTCTTTTGAATCTATATCTTTGATATTTTTTTTTCAAGTTTGGGAAGTTCTTGTAGTTTTTTGTAATGATATCGTTTCTGAAAACATATAGTTTAGCTTCAAAAGCGCAAATGAGATCCATCATGACAATAACTGTTTTATTCGGGCCTTGAAACTTTATGTTTAATTCATCGAAATTTTGGCATTTGTATGTAAAAAACATCAATTTTAAAAGCCACATAATATCCATCAACTGTGGGTATTGTTCAATTTTGCTCTCATTTTGTAGAAACAGTCTGACTTCTTCCAAGCAATCAACAAATCTTTGAAGTACGTTCCCATGGCTTAACCAGCGAACATTGTTATACATTATTAAGCCATTATACACCGAATTGACTTCATCCAACAAATCATCAAACTTTCGTTTATTTAAAGCCTGCGACGATATGAGGTTGACTATTTTTGTGACTAAAGTTATTACATTATCAAGAGATGTTAACACAAAACGCAAAAAAACCCCTTTTTACTGACTGTGCACGACTGCGGCCTCATGGGCAGATTTATTTGTTTTTAGGAAATTGAGTGCTTGTACGAGATTTCTGTAGTGTCTGCTCTTTCACTTTTGTCTCAGGTCATTAAATTTTTTAAAAATAAAGCAGTGAGAGTTATTTTACCAATTAGACTTACAAGACAAGAATAAGATTACTTTTTATGTACATGTTAGAATATGTTTTTTAAACAACTTGAATATATTTAGAAATAGTTACATACACACACTATGCGTTGATAAACTTTGCATCATTAGCAATTTATAATATACGGAGTTTTACGCAAGACATAACAAACGAGTCTGCTCCCCGACTTATCGGCGTCGCGACAGATCACTCGCGTTTGTTCATAATACTTCATAGTAAACTTAATTATTTTAAGCTAAAATGCAAATCGTTTTTGATTGATGGCGTGCCCAAAATATTCTGTCGCGTGCCATCACTTGCACGCGTGCCATTGGTTCACCATCCCTGGGTTAAGCATTCACAGTAAGTGTTTATACATGGACGTATTAAAAACCGTTACTAAGCAGAAAATTCTAAAGTATATTCACTGCTTTCTAAGAAAATACTTCTCATGGAACAATTTATGCTTAATTAATAAAAAATAACAGTTATGTTTCAGGATCACAAGAATATGTAAGAAAAATAAAAAAATTCATGATACTATTTTAAGAAAACAATAATCGGCATACTGTGAAATAATAACCAGTAAGAACGTATTAAGATTGTCGAAAACAGGATACAAGGAAATAATTGTCACATTTAACTTATTACAAATATAATGCATGAAGAAAACGAAAAGGACAGTTATGTTTCAAGCAATAACTTAAAAACTTTTTGACTCAATTTTGCCACTATTTTCCTTAAGTAAACAATTGTTGGATTGCAAATGATTAAGAATATTATTATAAATAGATATATGAGAATAACTATTCTAGAAGGAATTTTAATATAGGATTGCCTCACTTATTACTTGCTGATTGGTTCATAGAAAAAAACCAAGGCATTAAATCTATCTGCAGTTAAAGACATTTCAATAGGAAATTAAATAATTCGTTTAAATCACAAAATTTATTAAAATAAAAATATTTTGGATGTTTACTTAAAACTAACGAAAAATAATAAAAAATGAAATGTAAAAGTAATGGGACACTTTTACTGCTAAATGTTTACAAAATGAAAAAGTAAAGCATATTTGGAGAAGATAATTAACCAATTTTATTTTACACCTATTTGTGTCCCCCTTTCTTTCTCCATACATCATGTGAGAAAATAGAATATTTTCTAATTTCTGCCTCGTCCAAAGGCTTTTTCTCATTTGGGTCCTTTTTTTCAACTAATTCACAGGTTCTTTCAATGGAATTGCATAGATCTCCAAAATTATTCAGCATTAAATTTTTCAGTTTGTACATCTTCAATAGCTTTTTTATGCTGGAAGAAATTTGTCAAGAGTCTGAGAGCTTATTTGTATACACTATACGACACTGGTAGCATCCAATGAGTCAACTTATCATATCCAAGTTTTCCAATGTCTGCTGACTCTCCTTTCTCATTCTGGAATAAGGCATGATGACTTATAAATCGTTTAAGGTCTTTCCAAACTGCATAGTAATGAATCAATTGGTACAAATTGAAATTTATTAGTCATAGTATGGTTAATACTCTGGAGGGATTTGCACTGAGTGAAACCACTTTAAGCAAAGTATTCTACGTACTATAGGAGCATACAAATACATCCATCCATACATGTACTTACATCCACTGTAGGTTAGCAAATGGATATTCAATGAGCGCAATGATAGAGCATGAGAACTACAAGCACAAAACAGTGATATGTCAAAGACATTGGTATTCCACACAGTTCTTTGTGTGTTACAATTTCATTGCTAGAAATTGCAAATGCTGCAATAATTCTCAACACAAATAAAAGGAATTCACAAATAAGGATTTGTTAAACATCAATGATTTACAGTTTCTGATTAATATCTTGTCAACAAATGTTTCATTTTCATTGCATCCATACACATAACTATGCAACCCGGGCAAAAGGAAGTCACAACATGTTTGTGTTTACCAAATTTCTTCACTTTCTGGCCATTCTTAGGTGGTGTATTTTCAATGCCAAGTGTGTTTATAACTAATATTTTTATATGAAATATATATTCTTCTGTATTGAAATATTAAAGTATATTAGCATCTACAAAACTCAAATATAAATTACATAAATTTTTCAGCTCTTAGCATACCTGTTGATCAATTATAAAGGCATAACTTACATGGCTTTAAATTAAAAACTATGGAGTATAAATATTTAATATAATTTGCAGATATTTTAACAATAAAATAGAGAATTTAATTACTTACCACCAGGCACCCGTTCCATAAATATCTTGAAGTATCCATCTTCACTAATCGAACCAAGGTATCTAACAATATTTTTATGCCTTAATTCAGAATGTAGTTTAATTTCCTCATGAAGGGGTTGTACAACTCTATTCAGAAATAAAAGGAAAACAAATTAGGAAGCAGTTTTTTCATGAGGTATGGGGTTTTAGAAAGAAATTCGCAAACATACCCTATATCGCGTTCTGGAATTTCCTTAATAGCAATCTGTACTTGCGTAGTTAAATCCCTTGCAGCATATACAACACCGTAGGTACCTTTACCTAAAATAACTCGTTTTCTTTGATTATCGAGTTCATATTCATACTGAAAAATAATTTTTAATTAGCTTTATAAAGCAATAGAAATCGAGTCAATACATACTACTGTATAACATCCAAAATCAAACACATTTTCCTTAACAGAGTAATGTCCCCCCCCCCCATTTACAAGTGCAGAATACAAGAGTGACAAGAATTTGAAAAATACCTTGAATTAACCCATTTTCATATAACAATATAAAAAAAAACTAATGCGAGTTGATTTTTGAAAATACAGACAAAGCAAACTTGAAATTAAATTACCTGAATTTCACATTTGTAAAACTATATTGATATTTAAAAACTTATTTTCTCATGCAGCAAAATTAGCAAAGAGGAAAGAAAAAGAATGACTACTTTTTTAACATGACAGAACACAAAATTAATCAGCTTTTGAGTGAAATGAGAGCCATTAATTATTTTTAACTTGTGTTCCAAACAATGGTTTTTATTTAAAAATCAAAATGCATCGTTGTAATACACAAGATTCCCAACTTCAATTAATATAAAAAGTAAAATTAGAAACATATTTTTATGTACAGTAAATTATCTGTTTCGGTTTATAAATTATTTGCTATTTCTTGAGTTTTCATTCATAATATCAATGAAACAAATTTAAATATTTAAAAAACTGAATTTTAAATGCAATGTAAATGCTGGATTCCTCTTCATGAGTCCATTGTTTTTTTGTCATCTATTTATCAAAAGACCAATAAAATGTTAAGATTTAATTATACATTACAAAGATCATTCTAAATATAATAAGATGTTTTCATTGTAAGTAGATGATCGAAATTTTCATTTTCTGCATTACTTTTAGTGTACATATAATATTCATTTGGTCTCAAGATCATCTATCAACATAGAGATTCGATAATATATTAAAATATATTTGACCATACCAGTACTGAAAATATGACTGATATAAAGATATTTCAAACCTCAATTACATTTTCAAATGCAAATTTAAGTATTTCAAGTAAATTAAATGAAAGTAACAAAATATAAACATGAATATAAAAGCTTAACACAATTACGTAACGATTATCAAGTCTTAAACCGAGGAAAATTCTTTTTGACTACTGTGATATACTAATGAAAATAACTATATATAACAGCTTCCAAAGTTTATACAAAATAATGTTAAGTTTTATTTACATCAAGAAGATTATAATATCTATAAAAGAATATTTTTTAGTCAAACAGCAACAAGATTGATTTTAGATAGTGAATCTGATTATATGCATTGCAATAATACTGCTTAGTTATTAATAAATAAAATTCATAAAAATGATCAAATAAATATTAATTGAAAAAGGCAAAAACATTTACTATTATTTTCAGTTAATGAATAAATTAGCACAATTAATAATGGTAAACATGAATTCTATAGAAAAAATGAGAAACTAGAATTTTGGAAAATAGGTTCGGTAGAAAAAGAAACTTTGTCAAACATGAAAGTTATCAGGTGAGATATCAGATAGGAATGACACAGAAGTTCAATGAATGCTTTCTTTTTATTCTCGAAAAAAAAAAAAAAAAAGCATGAATATGTTGAATGAAATCTTTTATTCAACCATTTACATCTTACTAAGAATTTGTGCACTAAAAATATTTCAAAATAACATCTTTGTGACAATTCCTAAGCAACATTTATACATCTTTATAATATTCTTGCATGCAAAAATTTAAATATATTTACTCAGCAAGCAATTTGCCAATTAAATTAGAAAAATAAAAATATAGCATGGGGGAATGGAATGGATTTTTCAATAAGTTCACAAACTATGCAAAATACACTCTTATTAATTAAAACACATTTTTAAATGAAATATAAATAAATCACACAATAAACAAGTAACTAAGAGAATCATAATGTAAATAAATTTTCTGTAAGAAAATAAAAATTCTTATAATATACCTTTATGACACCAGAATTGATGTCTGTTGTGTTTAAATCTGTTATTATAGAATCTTGATCAGCAGTAATTTCTAATAGTAAATCATAAAATCTTTTCCGCAACATTTCTGATGGAAAAAACATCTGAAAATCATCTGAATTTTGATGAACATAGAGAAATAAGCACCGTTCATCTCTTTTGTAGAGGCTGTAAAATATACATAATTTAATATGCTGTATTTGCATAAACACAAAACTAATAACTAAACTAAAAATTATAAAAATGTATTTACATACATAGTACAAAATTTTTTAAGTACTATCATGTTCAATATGTTCATAAATTAACATTTAATTCCTAAAATATATAAAAATGAGCAGAAGCTATAGTTTTTAATTCATTTAAAAAAATGTCACAAATGGGTCTACTTTTGTATGATTGATAGACATACAGCAATCAATACATACAATTAAAGAAACAAAATTTATTTGTCAAGGATTCAATATACTGATGATCGATTCTCGTAATACTTTATACAATCCTACAATTCAGAACAATTTTATAAAATATATGGGCGAGAATGAATTAAAATAATAGTGAAAATTCAGGAAGGTACATGAAAAGAAAATATGCATCTATATCTGTATAATTAACCAGAGTAAACTCAAAATTCGAGACATGGATTAATGTGATAGATTTCACCATAACTTTTGGACATAGGACAGCATATAATTACTGTTAAATATTCAGTAATAATCAGAAACAAATGCTATTGATCAGATATATTATAATAAAGATGTATGTTTGTACTTGATATATTTCTTACATCTTTTCCCATTCTAAAAACCTTCCCACCACAAATATCTTCAATAAACAAAGAGAGGGAAAAAAGATTCTTAATGAAAAATTCTTCTACTCAATAATAACAAGATATTAAACAACACATTTTTTTATGGTTAGAAAAATACATATCTGTTAATAGCTACAGAATAAATACATATATAAGAATGCTTTTTCTTATTTTTAAAATATAATTTATTCAAAACGATTCGTAGATCAAAATAAGATTCAAAAAGAAAACATTTATTCAAAACAAAGCAATCACCTGACACTTTTTAAAGATGAAGCAGTAAAAACCCATTCATGCAATTTTCTGCATTGTCCCTTTAATTCTTTAAGACATAAATTTCTAATATGGACAGACTTTTCATCTGCTCCCATATTGGCAGTTACATTGCTTGGCATATATACTTTTCCAGGATCTAAAATTAAAATCTAAAAAAAAGCACAAAATTAAGAAAATAATAGATATAGATAGTGGCTGGATATACTCATGGTTTGTAAGTAAAATATAAACATAAAGCTATGCATTTTAATTTTCCATTATAAACTTTTAATGTGTTATACATAGCTACTTGTATATATTCTTAAAAGCTTTAACAAAAATTAAGCAATCAAACTAATTTGTATTTCAAAGTCTGCTTCTATTCCTTTTGATAATAGAATAGAAAATTACAATTAAAAGTAATGTTACAACTGAAAATTTTAAAAATACGATATTAACACACACACACACAAAGGCATTTGACAAAAGAAAAACCCTGTACTATAAATCAGTATCAGATTTATCGGTCACTGCATGATGGTTATTTTTTGCGTTCTTTATATGAGAATATTTTAAGATTTTAATGCAAAGAATGAATTTCCTCGCACAGATTATTTCCAATAAATTCCTTTGATTATGCCAGTATTTTTTTTACCCATAAAAAAAGTTCTTTGCTCACTTTATATTTTGAGTTGCTGAAATTTAAGGAGGAAAAGTTAATTATCAGCAGCTAATTACTTAAGAGCATAAAAGTTTCTTTTGCTGTCATTCCTCAAAGAATTTCCAACATCTGTTTTTTTTTTATTTTACAATTAAAACTGTGGAATGAATATACCGTATTTTCCTGTATATAATCCGCGGATTATGTGCTAAAAAAGTTTCAAATTTCGTTGTGCGGATTATACGCCGCCGCGGATTATCTGAGAAAAAACATTCTCCATCAGAAAAGTTAAAGTTTTGAAAGAAATGCTGTTTATGTTTTATAAAATAAATAATAGATGGCGCTTTCACGACTCGGCTGACGTATTACGGCCATAATTAGTTTTTGTCCAATTACTTTCACGAACGAATTCAGTTCCTCGGAAGGAAATAGCAGTTACAAGTCGCTGGCGTCATTTACAACTTTGTCTTGACTAGAGGTGTTGCATCCTTTGAAAGTTTTTATCATGATGAAGCGTAAGCGTGTTAGCTATACTTGCAGACTTCAAATTAAACGCTGTAGAGAAGGCTAACGAAGTAGGAAATCGAGAAGCTGCAAGATTTTTCAACGTTGACGAATCGAATATTCGTTTGTGGAGAAGGAACAAGACTAACTTCGAAAATTGCGATAGACGTAAAAGGACCGATCGTCGTGGAAAACCTCACTGGCCAGAATTAGAGGCAGAAATACATAAATGGATTTTAAAAGAAAGGGACGATGGGAAAGCTGTCTCGACAGTTAGCATCAGAATGAAAGCCCGAGTTATTGCACGCGAAATGAATATTGTTAACTTTTCTCTGGTGGGCCCACGTGGTGTTACCGGTTTATGAAGAGAAACAATTTAGTCGTTCAACGGTCGGACAGAAATTACCTGATGACTGGGAAAAACAATCTGACGACTTTTTGACATTTTGCAAGCAAATTATTGTTGAAAATAATTTTACAGAGGATTTGATTTTTATAAATATGGACGAAGTTCCATTATCATTTGATATTCCACCTACCAGGACCATCGACGTTCAAGGAGCAAGTAGTATTCATATAAATACTGGAAATGAAAGAACGTCATTTATTGTAGTTTTATGCTGTGCTGCAAATGGTTTGAAATTGCCGCCGATGTTAATTTTTAAAAGAAAAACGCTCCCAAAAGAAAACTTTCCTAAATGTGTGGAAATTCGTGCGAATGAAAATGGCTGGATGAATGAGCAAATCATGTTGTCATGGCTGCAGACTATCTGGAGAAAACGCAAAAATTCTTTTTTTCATCCAAAGGCATTTTTATTTATGGACTCTATGAAATCACATGTGAGTGAAAACGTTAAAAATGCTCTTTAAGTCCGCGTCGGCAAAAATTGCCATAATACCTGGAGGACTGACAAAAAAATTGCAGCCTTTAGACGTCGGTATTAATAGATCGTTCAAATCCAAAGTTAGAAAGTTATGGGAACAGTGGATATCCGATGGAGAAAAAAATGAAGAAATTGAAGCGGGCATCATATGAAAATGTCTCCCGCTGGGTCCTGAAAGCATGGAATGACGTCGCTGAAACTACAGTAAAGAACGCTTTCCGAAAATGTAATATTATTGTCAAAAATGACTCTGACGATGAAGAGTCTTTACTATCGAGTGACTCGGATGTGTTACGCGAAGATTTGATAAATTTATTCATTTCCGAATCTGATGAATCAGATTTTGAAGGCTTTTTTAACTGTTAATAAATTTTTTCATTATTCAAGATATTTTTATTTTGAAAGTGTATATGGGAAAGTGTAAAAGGGGGATCTTAATTTTAAAAAAAATTTTCCACGTGCAATGTTTTGCTTATTAAAACATAGATGGCAGTAGCAGAGAATTTTTTTGTTTTATTGAGATTATCGTACAAAATATATTATGAAATATATTATTTAAATAGATGTGTTTTATTATAAATGTTGTCCTCTGAAGAATTTCTTCCATTTTTAATTATATTTTTTATTTTATGTGTCTCCTTATCGGCAATTTATATTTTTTGGATTATTCGCCGCCAAAACTGCCGAGGATTATACGATGTTTTTTTTTTTACTCGAAAAAAAGGGCTCTGCGGATAATACGCCGCTGCGGATTATATACAGGAAAATACGGTATATATATATATATATATATATATATATATATATATATATATATATGTTCAAAATTAATTAAAACAGATTTATGATAAAAGTCAGCACTACTATTAATTATCGAACAGAATGCTGTACTATAGTATATATTAATCATCTTCAAACTTTTTTGCCTAAAAAAAACTCTTAGAATTCTGAAGTATTTTTTTTGGAAGGGGGACCCCATTCCTTACACTTAAAAAAACATAACTTAAAATAATATTTAAAGTAGACCAACATGATATAGGTACTTTATGTAAAGACAAAGAAAAGTATTTTTTAATACAATGCTAATATAATTCACTCAATAATTTTAATTTAAGTTCCAGGTCTCATCTACATATACATTACGATTAGTAACTGATATATTTGCTTGCATTTTTTTTACACTAGCTGTCAATGTCTAGGCCTATTGAAATTATCTGCAGTTGCATTTCATATTCTACATTTAATTTATAATATTTTGTTTTTGTTGTCTTATACACATAGATAAATATTTTTCACTTAAATACCTTATTCTGAAACACTTTTAGCAGCGGGAAAAATCCTGAGTACTCTGCATGAATTTGCCACCTAAAATTTAGAGGCTGTTCTAGCTTAGATTTAGATTTTAACTTCTAAATCTGTTCATATGTCAATAAGTTGTTCCATTTCTTTCGTTATAGGTGTTTCCCACACAAATGAAAAAAATTCGATTTTCCAATAGAAAACTATTTAGTTTTGTAAAATATTGTACTTATGAGTACAAAATTATTTCATGGAGCCTGGGATCATAAACAAGAGAAAATTCGCAAAGTACCCAGTACATATAAGAAACATTTTAATATTTTTATTATATTATGAAAAGTTAAAGTATTTCAAAATAGATTTACTATGTATAAATATAAGTTTCAGTTTTAATGATAGGGATGAGCTTGTGTGTGCTTTGTTCTAGATAAAAGTTTGAATTTGGGCTCTATTGTTGGTAATTGTAAACATATTTTATGATAAGTATCCAATTTATTTCTATATTTTGGTTTAGCTCCGACCTATATGTTGAAAAAGATTTTTCACATAAACATATTGTAATCAAGGGCATTACAGCTTGTTCTACCTTTGAAGATATCTGAGGATATCCCTAGTTAACCAAAGATCAAGGTCTTCTCGTTCATATCTGCATTTTAAAACAGAATCTGTTGATATTTCAATCATTTGCCCTTGTTCTAACAGTAATAAATTCTGATTTTCATTGAAATGGATTTTTAATCCAGTCCATATAAAATGAGAATCCATTTTTGAACACACATGTTTATAACTTTCATTTCAATTTCTTATTTTGTCTCATGGAACCCCAGGGTTTCATGGAACAGAGTTTGAAGATAACTGTTATATATGAAAAATCTTATAATAACATTGATGTACACATAACAAACATTAACAACTTTACCCCAATTAAGAAAGAATATAATTACAAAAGAAGTTTAACTACAATTTTTCTACAAGTCAGTTTTTTTAAATGCTTTAAAAAGTTAAGACTATTACAATAAAAAATATCCTAATTTTTCCCCTAAGGTTAAATGATTGATTTATATTTACTTTTATTCATACTATTGTGCTTTACTTTTAAATTCCATTTATGTTAATCTATTAACAATGATAATAAATTAATTTTTAACCTTCTTGATTTATGACAACAATAAGCAGTTGATATCACTACAGATAACATTAAAAATTTTCATTGAAAACAAAAACTTATTTCCTTTGAGGAAAATTCACAAATTATTTTTCTTTCTTATAACCTAAAGTTGCTGTTAAAAGTAATTATTTTAAATTTCTGTATAAAAAAGTGAAAAAAATAAATTAAATAAAATTTCATTTAACTTTGATTATATTAAAATGCTTTTTAAAAACTATAGAAGACAAGATTCGAATAATGTTTTTAAAAATTACATGCAATAAAGTTTCTCTGTGTAGAGCCACTTCCTTCTAGAGGTCACTATAATCAATATCTTCTGGATAAGATTTTGAAGAAATTAATACCTCTTTCTCACACTTGTAGCTTTCACAAAATAAATATACTCTGGAAACATTTTTATGAAGTAAAATGTGTAAAGAAACATTAATCAATCAAATGTTTGTATCATTTTCATACCATAAATTGTAATATTCTATTTACTTCCATTCATAATTAAGGAGAAAGTTTCCAATTATTTCAGTTTTTAATAAAACCAACAATCACATATTAAGTAAATTCACTTACAGGAAATCTAATTACATCAGAAACTTGATCTTCAGATGCGGCTACAAAATACTCCAACCAAAAGTTAAAAATCTAAAATACATGAAAAGAAAAACAGACTTAATATCTAAAGTCAATTAATAATTTTGACGTTTAAGTAACCAAAGCTGAAAATAAAACAAAAAAATATACTTGGAAACTTTTCCAGAATAGCTTGAATTATGGTTGCTTATTTAGCTACACATACAATACCATACTAACAAATTTGGAACATAGTTTAAAGGTCTTTGAAGACCAAACCAATTACAGATGTAGTAGATTTCCTTATTCTATCTGAAGGAATATGAAAGTCTCAAGCCTACTGGCTGTTGCTAAATCAATTAGGTCACCACAACTCCATTAAAATGAGAATAATGACTTGATATTTATTTTACCATTTACCAAAGTTTTAAAGGTTAAATCAAAACCAAACAAATAACCTTCATCACTTTATATGCAATATATGTGTCTACATTTGAACCATATTATTTATTCATCACATAGTACAAGCCACAAGAATATGAGAAATATAGTTTAGGTATTTTTAACTGGAAATTTATTTGTAGCTATCTAGCAGACATAACTTTTTTACATTAAAAGTTGCAATTTGCAGATAAAGGATAGAAAAAATGAAACATCGCTCATTAAGATATCATAACGTTATTCCTTAGAAGTAACTGAGCAATCAAGAAATAACACTTTAGAATAGCCCAAAATATCAGAGATATAATATAACAGAGGTAACCCAAAGTATATTTTTTCTATTAGAAATTCTGAAATATATATAAACTATTGATATTATTAAAAAGAAAATTTTAGAGTTGGTTAAGGAAATTTTCAAAAATTCAATTACAATCTTCATTTAGCATTATAGTATGTGAGCAGCATGGAATCTGTTTTAATGAATGCTTTCAATGAAAAAAATTGTGTCTGATAAAATCAGCAAGTATAATACTTTTCAAACCAAATGAACTTGTTCAGGTAAAACATTTTTATAATAAATCTCTATCTCTCTGTTGTTCAAGAATAGTTCTTCACATTAAAGTATGCAGATGGTTAACAAAATAATGGAAGCACCTAATATTTATAAAGAATCCTTTAATAGTGTGGTGTAGGGCCATCTTTGGCATGTAATACTGCCCGGATTCGCCAAGAAATCTATTCATATAAGTGCTGAATAGTGTTTAGAGGAATACAGAAGGTCGTTCACACTTTACGAAAATGATTTTGATAGTAAATTTTTATCAATAAATACCGTATTTTTTACAGAAATTTGCTTCTATCTGAGAGCCATTATTCTTGACAACAGCTCTAGCTCAAATTTTTTGTGAAAGTTAACTTTTTCTTAGTACTTTCAGTTCCTTTTAAACCCTTTCTTAAAGTCCGTGCAGTGTTCTTGGTTGCCGTTTTCCTAAGGCTCATTTTAATAAACCGAAAGCACAAAAGTCACACACATTTTTCATCATATGCTATACACTTTATTCCTGTTTCTGATTCTTTCTTTGCTAACTATGTGGCAGTTGACTTAGACATGTGACTAGAGGCTTTGTCCATATGAAGCTCAACTTTATCAATGGCCTTTCCATATAAAGCTGGAATTTCTTCTTCAAAAATTGTTTTTAAAATATTCTGCTGATAGTAGAGAGTGAATTAAATTTGGCTTTACTTGAGACTTTATTTTTAATTTGTCGTTGTTAGAAAGTCTTGCAACTATCATGAATCCCTTTGGAAACTTTACTGTGCACAGATGAAGCCATTTTGTACGGTCATTACCGTCAATGGAGCAATAGAAAATTGATATCCTTTTACTACGGTCACTTAAATATACTAATACCACATCTAGTGTTAACACAAATTTCCATTTTTCAGCAGCTAGGGGTTTTTTACATAATTTTCTACAATTTACTTTTCTTCCAGCAATATATTTTAAGAAAGGAGACGATCTTTAAAGTCAAACATTAGTTTTAACTTGAAATCCTTATGAATAATTTTAATTACAGTTCCGAAAGACATTCCTAGTTTTGGTGAAATTAATCTTTCAGTTGGCATGTCATTTAGGATCAGAGATTTCACTCTTTTGATAGTTGTCTGCATTTGAACAAACAGCCTTAGGAGGAAGTTTTGCGGTCATGTCTTCATTTTTACTTTCTCCTAGATGCTTTTCCCCTTTCAAATTTAATATATTATAAATACCTTTGATTGAAATGCAATAATTGAGATTTTTACACCCCTTTTTAATTTGTTACTACGAATATTTCTTCTTGGAAAGCGTAATCACGTAACCTTAGAGCCATAATTTTTAGGAGCTATTTTTAAAATAAATCTTTTATTTCACATTCCAATCAAAAGAAAACCTTAGCAGACCATTATTCTGAAATTTTCAAAGTTTTATTGAAAAATGCAAACGAGAAAATGAATAACGAAATTGTTTCAATAAAGTGTGAATGACCTTCTGCATTGTATCATTTTTCATGGAGATATTGTGAAGTTCTAGGAGAGATGTCATTGGAGGATATCGATTCCGAATTGAAAATATTAATACAGACCATAATGGTTCAATAACATTCAGGTTGAATGGACTGTGCAGGCTAAAGTAGATGTTTAGCTTCCATCCTCATGTTCAACAATCTATGATTGGACAAGGCCTGCTGCATGACAGGTGCATTATCCTTTCGGAAAATGTCATCCCCTGCAGGAAACAAAGTTTGCATCATAGGATGGACCTGGTCAGCTAAAATTTCTCTATACTTCTCCCTAGGGGTCCTTTCTTTCAGAGTTACAATTGGTCCAGCAAAAAATCACACCATGGTTGCATATATCATGACATATCCACGTTCACGTTTAACACTTGGAAGGAGACAATCACAATCAAAATCTTGTGCAGGTGTCCTCCAAACATGGACCTGTCATTTTGTAGGATAAAAGAGTGAAAGATGATTTGTCAGACCATATTACTTTCTTCCACTCATCAATCAGCATTAACATCTGTGACAAACAGCTTAGGAAGTGCTGCTCTGCTGTAAATGTTCTGTTTGTGAAGGTGCCTTCTAACCGTAATCATTGAAACTGGAGAATACAGATGCTGGTTGAGCTCTGCAGTCACTTTTGTTGTAGTTGTTCGCTTTTTAGATATTACAGTCCATTTCAATACCTTTTTCACTGAGTTTCTCTTTTGTACAATTAATTTGCTTTTCCAAGCTTGTCTTGCCATGCTGTGTGTATTCTGTCATGACTTTCGATACCATACCTCTAGAAATGCCTAAAAGTATGGATGATTTGGTCACACTTCCTTAAGCTAGACGGACTCCTAAAATTTGGCCTCTTTGAAAATCTGAGAGGTCTGACATTTTACGCTTATGAAACAAATTCAAGACTTACAGAACTTCAATAAAGTTACAACATACTATTAGTATACACACATTTCTATTTATAAAAAAACTAGTAACTATTAATATATGTCCCTTTTATTCACAGGTGTTTCCATTGTTTTGATAACCACTAGTATATCATTTTATAAATTTATGTTAAAAAAAAAACGACATTTATACATTACTTTTTGAAAACAGAATAAGTGCTTGACAAAAATAACAAATCTAATGGCTTACATGTTCTTCAGCCGTCAATTGTATGTGTTCTGGTTTCTTTCGGAAACGATTTATAAGTTCAATATTTCCAATAGTGGATTTCAAATACCTACAAAAGAAGGAAGCCTCAATATGTTTTGAATTAATACCCAACAAAGAAATTGTTGAGATGCACTGAAAGACAAAAGTATTTAACAGACACAAAACATAAAATAATACACTATCAAAGAAACAGCACAAAATAGTTACAGGATTTATGGTAGGTTTAAAATGATAATATTAATTGATAATGATGAATAATTACCTTTTAAATATTTCATGTTTATATTTGTAAATAAAAAGTTTCATAAATATCATGTTTGTTCCAAAGATGCATTTATATATTTCCAGCATATTTTGACTGAAAAATGCTTAAGTAAAATCATTTATCCAATCTGTAGACTGGAGGATTAAAATGCCATTCGGAAATAAATGAAAATAAAATTGGAATTAATATAAAATTGGATGGAATGAAAATAAGCTTTTAATAGTATTATGTTTTAAAACATCTTACAAATGGACTGACCACAACACAGTCTCAGTAATGAATTCTATTTAACATATTTTGTGAATGTAAAAAGGTAGGATAATAGCATATTAAAACTTAGCTTTACATTGACAATGAACCAAAAAGAAATTACTGTATAATAGGCAGACATGGACTAGATATCATTTATAAATTTTATAACTCCATAGTAGAGTCGAAATGAACTCAATATTTCATTGAATTTCAAACGCAACTGTCATTTATTTAATGGCAATAATTTAGATTTATAAAAGATTTTAAGATTTAATTTTGGAAGAATTCAGGAAAATGGAACCTGGTGAAGAAGATCAAATTTAGAACTCTATCAATCATATAAAGAATCCGACATTATAAACTTCATCAAAATACAATGAATTAAATGAGCAGGTCATGTTGTCAGAATAGATGAAAACTGCACCACTAAAAAAAATCTTCAATGCCCAACCAATCGGCACACGAAGAAAGGGCAGGTCAAATCTTAGATGGATTGATGGCCTAGAAAAAGATCTAGTTTTGAGAACTAAGAATTGAAGAACATTAGCAAGAAGAAGGCTGGCCTGGAAGAGGCTTCTTGAGAAAGCCAAGGCCCACCCTGGGATGTCGAGCCACTGAGGAAGGAAGGAGGAATTTAGATTTGTAGACAAGAATTCTATTCTATTCTCCACTGATTCTACTTTGCAAATAATGAATTTTTTTAAAACATATACTCAAGTTAAAAATAAAATAAATTAGAATAGCATATCACAAAAGTAAGCAATGACAGTTGAATTCGTTCTTTAGTTTTCAAACCATTTTGTAAAAGTATCTCATATGTAACACATTCTAAAACAGACACTGAGATATTCATTGATTTTAACATATAAAAGTACAAGCTTGCACTGTTCCACAACATTTCTCCCTCAACGAGACTTCATGTTTCAATTTATATCTTTCTTATTTATTTTTTTTTCACTCAAAGTGGCATTATAAGGATCATTTTAAAATATGATAAGTCTTTGTTCTGAATAACATAAGTTTTTTGGCGATAAGACTGAAACATAACAGAAAAAAAGAAACAAACATTTGAGAGTTAAATTAATTTAATTTAAATCAGATTAAAATTAAATTGAGCGACAAGAATTCATTAAAATAACAATTTTAAATTCAAGGCCCCATTTGCAAACAAACCACAGTACTATAAACATACAGAACACTAATGTTTTGTATGGTTGTGCATGATAATTAAGTCAATAATCAAGCAATGCAATACAAGATTTAAAAAAAAAAAAAAATTAAAGATGTAATTACATTTGACTTGACAATGCATCTTTACAAAAATAATTTAACAAACTGTGGTCTTTTTTTAAACAGAAAACTTCAGATTTACAAAGCAAAGCGATCTCCTTTGCATTCTGTTTTTAAATTGCTTTAATTCAAACAAAGCTGTCCAAACTTTTCGATATCTTTCTTCTTTTACAATATTCCCCATTGATAAATTGCTATAGGACGAAACTTTCCTTTCATACGCAATTCTTTTTCCAAGTAATATAGCTTCACAAATTTGTATGAAAATCTAGTTTTTCTTGTTATTATGTATGCATACACTTTTGAATAGCTTTACTCTTAAATAAAAATGTCAATTGCTTTTTTTGTATTAATTAAAAATTCTCATTCAAAAATGTATATAAAATTTTACGTAAATATATAAAAACTTGTTGTGAAACCTTTCAATTTTCCAAAAATGTTAAAAATCCAAGACTGATGAATGTTTATTAAAGTGGCACTTTAAAGCAACACCAGAATATTTAATTAAAGCCAACTGATTTGGCATCATGTGGCCCATTAGAATTCCTAGATTTTGACAATGCAAATTATAACATTGTCACTTACCAATTTGGAGGTTTTAGTTCGAACATGCATTTAGCAGCTTCAATAGCTTTAGGATAGTCTTCTGCTAGCACACTTATTTCAAAGAAGGTGGCTACATCCCAATAATCCTGAAGAGAATTCAAACTGCCTTTTCGTCCAATAGAATTACTTAAAACACGAGCAATGTGTTGCAGCTCTGATGACTTTGCAAAATCATTTCCATCAATAACCAACAAAGTTGCAAGATTTATGCCAGCATACTCATTAGGATGTATTTCAAATCCTTTCCGATACCTACAGAAAATCAAAATACACATTTTGTAAACATTTGATAAATTATTCCAATGGCATGATAAATATAAATATAACTAACATATAATTATGAAAACCAATTCAAATGTACAGAAAAAAATCTTTAAAAAGTAAAATTATAAATTTTAATTTTCTCCTCAATGATCATTCTATAAATTATTTTTGTAAGCCCATTTGATAGTCAATTACAACTAATCATGCACCATTTGCTAAATACGGGATTCTTAACTTTGTATAACTGGACTTCATCAACATGATATACAAATAAAAAATGATTACGGATATATTACAAAAACTATATATGAAGGTATGAATCATACCAGTGGTTTTTAACTATGATAAAAGTATTTTTAAGGATATTCTAGAAACTTGAAGGAAGTACGTAAATACATTTAATAAGAAAAGTACCTCCTAAAAAAGTCCTTAATAATATTTCCAATTAAAGACAAAATTCTTGTACAGTTGGGATAAATTTTCAATCATACGAATTATCAGTAATCTCTCAAATACAACTTAATTCATGCCAAAAGAAACATTAAAAGCCTTATCACACGTAGATAAATTTGGAGCAATTTTCTTTCAACCAACAGTTTCGACCAATTTTTGCTCAGTTGTCATAGCAACGGCTTCAAACAACTTCTTGCTAGTAAGCAGAAAAAGTTGTTCAAAATTAAAATTACTCCAAATTTCAGCCAATAGGGTTCTTTGTCTCCTTCCCTGAAAACAAGATGGCAGCCTCGTCTTCGTCAAGCGTAGTATCAGAAATGTACGTATTAAAATTGAACGAGATGATGGAGAGCGCTTTGATTGACGAAGTTGAAAAATTTCCATACCTCCAGAATCCTAAAAAAACCCATTCAAAAAGGTTTTTAAAAAATTGGCGGGAACGCAGTGGCGAGTAATTTTTCAATGTGGAGATAGAGCATGGCCAACGTCAGAGCATGCCTTTTTTGTTTAAGGCAACCCTTCACCCACAGCTGCTTCAAAAAATTGGGCGAAACGGTTACACAAAAAATGCGTGAATGATAAGGTTTAAAGGCT
The DNA here is from genome assembly GCA_019973935.1 of Trichonephila clavipes. Classification (NCBI taxonomy): domain Eukaryota; kingdom Metazoa; phylum Arthropoda; class Arachnida; order Araneae; family Nephilidae; genus Trichonephila; species Trichonephila clavipes. The sequence goes on along the minus strand of BMAU01019584.1, from coordinate 168,281 downwards.
CATTTTAATGGATAGAAAATTAATTGTAAGTATATCTCAAAAATACACCTAGAAAAAAAGAAGAAAAACTTACAAAGTCAATAAAAAAATTACATATATATTAGTTTTTAACTTAAAAAAAATCCCTCTGTCCACAAATATTTTGCTTATAAATTCTTGATATATCCACATACAACAATTCATTTGTCCTTGAAAATAAAAGTTGTGTTTAGTCTAATTGAGGTGTTAATTTTATACTTGACTAAACAGTTTGGTCAACAATAAAATGCTTGATGGTGACGGTTGCAGATATACACTATAATTTCATGTGCATTCAACAACAAAAACACCCGCATGTGTTTGAGCTTCATATGGAGTACAAGGTTATGAAAAAGGAATACTATGTATATCCAACAATCAAGTGACAGATTGCTAAAAAAAAAATTTCACAGGCTATACAGCAATCTGGAGAAATATTTTTGAATTTTTTTTTAAGTATAACAGAATAAGCGAACAATTTTAATGAAATGGAAGAGCTCTAAACTAATAGAAATGTATTTTTGATTACCATGTATCATAAGGCTAGAAATGATGTGTCATTTCACAAAATATTTAATTATTTATTGCAATATGCAGTTCTTCGTAAAAAATATGCTCTTGAAAACATATGTGTTTAAAAATACTACATTTCCGCATATTTATTACTTACACTACTCAAATTGTAATCAAATTTCACGAAACTCACAGGAACACTGATGATGTACAAGTGAAATATTATTGAAATTTAAAATTAAAAGATCGAGAATTCAATATGTAAATAAAAGAATTTTTTACTGTGTATGCTCAAATATGTCAATATATTTCTCCCTAAATTCTTTTGCTAATAATATAAGGCCACATTTGTGAAAAAAAAACGCAGTTGGAAATCAAAAAATCTAAATGGTATCAACCATATAATGAGCTAAATTTTTTTGTTACTCTGCTATTAACTGAATATTAACGTCACAATATTCAGGTATACGAGGGCTTTTTGCAATGAACCTCGTAATTTTGAATTATGGTCAAGTGACGAGGACGACCTCCTCTACACAGCGGTACAAAGCTCGAACTCATGACATGCCAGCCACGAGTCCATTATCTTGACAACTAGGCTACAAAGGCCACAAATCATGAGTCAAAAGATTATCACATTGAATAAAATAAAATTTACTAATATACTAAATACATAGATACCACACTAATGTCCATAAATTAAGGATAATTCAGAATGATAGAAATAGAAACCTAGAGTAAAAATTTAGCCTGTAAAATTATTACAAACATCTTCAAGAATAATACGTAAATTACAGGAATCTACCAGATGACACCAATAGTGTGTCACAATGACGTGTAATAGAGGGGTATATAAGGAATGGTGGCAAAGAAGTAAGAGAGAGAGAGAGAGTTCTGTAAGCCACTCAGTGCCATAACCAAATAGTTATGACACAGAGGACGCATGTGGATGATTTTTTGCGAGGTGGAACGTGGGAGTACTGAAATGGAAGTATCCGAGGAAGATAGAATTTCTTCAAGTGTCATCTCTAGGCTTTGAAACGATTTGATGACAAATACAGTAGACTTTCAGTACAGGTCGCCCCCAAGTTACAATGCCAAATAAATACCGGTATTTGGCAGTAACTGCCAAAAGAAGCAGATGGAACAAAACACATCAGACCTGTCTGCAGCCAGATGTACAATAGCTTCAAAGCAAGCTGTGTACAGACATTTGAACATGTTGGTCTATGTACTCCCAGATCTGTTAGACATGTCCTGCTCACGGCAACTCACTATCGCCAGCAGCTAGCTTGGAGTAGCGAATATGCAATGTGGACATTGTCATAATGGGATTGTGTGATGTTTTCTGATGAGTCCAGGTTTACCTTGCATACTGATTCATGTCGAACTCTCATATGGAGAATGCCTGGCATCCGTTACCACTAAGACGTCATTGAACAGCATCATTATGGCAATGTAGGACTGTTTGTTTATAGAGGGGGGAGGAATTATACATGGCTCCAGAACATATCTGCATGTTTAAATTCGAATCCTGAGAGTCTAAATTTATTGAGCCATCATTCTGAAACACATGTACGTTTGCTTAGAGATGCATGAACGCAGAATATGTGTGTATGAATGTCAACACCCGGCCTCACTGGGCAAACATCGTAAAAGAATGCTATTAATCTGAGGATATCCACTGTATATAGAATGGCCAATATTCTCACCTGACTTGAATCTTATAGAGCAAGTGTGTAGCATACTAGACCGATGAGTTGCAGCCCGTCAACCACCTCCTACATGTGTACTGGAGCATTGCTTACTGAGTGGAGTAACTTCCCCAAAATAAGCTCGATAATGTGATACCCAGGATATGCTTAAGCATTGTGCGGACTGTATATGATCCCAAGGGAGACAAACACAATGGGTTAACAATCATACCAACCATGCAATATAAAGTTTTTGTAAAGTGGGTTTTCTTGCAACTGCTGCAGAGAACAAAAATCATAGTTTTTGCTCTTCATCGTTTGCTTAATAAATGGGCCTTATGAATAAGTCACGTTTGTTTTGTTTCTGAACTTTTATTTGACAGTTAGCACTATCTTTAATTTATGGACATGAATGCATAAAATTAGGTATTACATCATATTAAGCGCATTTAATTGCAAAATCTGAATCTTATAGAAACTATTGTTACAAAAAGAAACTGCTATTTATATGAGCTGTTGAGAAGACTTTGAGGAGCGCATAACCTCTTGTCGGACTTCAATCTCCCCCAGTCGTTGATTTTTGAGAGCCTGTAATAACTTCCTTCATTGCTCAGTGGTGAAATTTTGTACTGAATTTTAAAAAGAGAAACTTTTATTTGATACAAAATTGGCAAAAAAAAATCTTTAAATAAAAATCAAATTGTAAAACAGTAGTTAAAAGCTACCAAATGTAGTATTTTAGACATCAGTGAAGCGGGTGGGCAAACAAGCAGATGCTTTGGGGGAGAAATTTTGTCGAAAAAAATCTGCAAAGCGAGGTTCATGAGAGGAAGAGTCTGTGATCGACAAAAATACAACATAAATTTTTAAAAGTGGAACTAATCAAAGCAACGTTAGCAGATGGATGGAAACCAATCTTCTAACTCAAGAGAGAAAGTTTTTGAAAATTGGAAAAATCAAAATATGAAAAGAGTTTTTACATAAAAGCAAATCGACCAATATATTACCAGGTTCGTAGAAGCTTAGATTTGGGAGATATCTTTTAATATGCTGAATGGATGATTTTGTAGGATTATCGATGCTATTGAAAAATTCTAACGCATTTTTACGAATTGTTTGTTAAATATTTGTACTTTATTTGCTGTTCTAAGATCAGAAGCTATATATATCAATAGCAAAAGCAATTCTAAATGCAAAAAAAAGTTATGAACTTAGTGTTTTTAATAAGCATAAAAAATTTCAAAGTGTGATTTTTAAACCCGTTTGTAATTTTAATTACTTCTATATTACATTATAAAATTTAAATTGTAGTATTTACATAAGATACAGATTTTGTAATTTCATCCAATTTAGGTGATATAATTTACCTAATTTTACAACATTTCATAACATAGTTTCTACATTTGTTCACAATTTTTACCACCAACGCAGATAAATTGTTATAAAAACTGAACAATGAAAATAAGCAAAAGAAAAGATTGACCACCCACAAAAATGAACTAGGATTGCTATACTATGCAAAAATAGTAATCCATATGCTAAAAGTGCTTCAGAAGTAGGAGGAAATCTGATTACTTATTGTTTACATTACAAGGAAACAATCCTTATAAAAATTAGGTAAGGGTTGGAAAAGATGCACTAAAGCTATTAGTAACAAAAGTATATAAAAAAAGGTCATTTGAAGCCATCAGAAAAAACTTGAAAGTGTTCTGAACAGTAAAAAGATTTTCAAATTCTAAGACTTAGAACTAGCATTCTATGATAAAAATGCCATTTTTGAATCTACAGTATCGTTAGAAACGATTTGGGTGGTCAAAGGAACAAACTGATAAATGATCAATGATGATAAGATTATCTGGCTTGATGAGAGAAAAAGAAGTAATGAATCGAAAATACACTGCTGGCCACCGTAAATGCAACATCAAGATAGACAAGAGATAGCACAGCAAAATTTATTTTGTAGATAACATGTTGGCCAAGTATCAAATGATTAAATTTATAGACTTCTGTGAAGTGTGGTTCCTGCAAAAATCAGTAGCCAGAGTAGCCGCCATTGTTGAAGATCACCGCTGCCACACGCCTCGGAATTGATTCAGAGACTTTGGATGTGTTCTTGGGGTACAGCAGACCAAGCAGCTTCCACACGTTGCCAAAGTTGATCTGGTGTGGCAGCTGGGGGTGTAATCTGGGTCAATCGTTGAGCAACCATGGACCACATGTTTTCTATCGGTGAAAGATCGGGAGAGTGAGCCAGCTACGGAAGCATTTCAATCTGGTGATTGACGAAGAACCTTTGGGCAATGCGTGCCATGTGTGGTCGCGCATTACCCTATTGAAATATGGCTGTGACCAAGCCCTGAAGGTAAGGAAGGACAACTGGCTCCAATAGCACGGAGATGTAGCACTGGCTGTTTAAAGTACCGGCAATGCGTACTAGAGGAGTGCGAGAGTGATATCCAATATCGCCCCATACCATTAAACCCGGTGCAGGACCAGTGTGGAGGTGCATAACGCAGCTGTTCAGCATCCTCTCTCCACGGTGTCTCCAGACTCGAATCCAACCATAGTGGTGTTGCAGACAGATGCGTGACTCGTCACTAAAGACAACTTTATTCCATTCTGCCACCCACATCCTTCTTTCATCGCACCATTGGCGGAGGAGACATCTGTGGTTCTGCGTCAAGGGTAGACCAAGCAATGGACGTCTTGCAGACAGACCACTCTGCTGCAAACGGCATCGAATGGTACGCAGACCCAATGTGATGTGCTATGGTTCGCGATGTGACTGAGCAATAAGTCACTGCAATGCATACAATTTGACTGTCCTCACGTGAAGTGGTGCACTGAGGTAGATGCGATCGACCACGTCGGTCCGTCGTACCCTCCTGCATCAAAGGTCACATATCCGTATTACAGTTGTTTGGTTTCGTCCAACACGATAACCAATTTTCCTGAAAGATAATCCACAATCTCGGTAGGCCACTATCCTTCCTCTGTCGAACTCGGATACTTAATCAAAAGCTGATTGCTGTCTTCAACTGATCGTTTTTTTGAAAAAACCACAAGAAAAACACAATTACCAAACTTGAAATCGTCGAAATCTCCAAGCCTTAAATAGCGATTTGAGATGGCGCCACAGGCGTGCGTGATGTGTGTCTGCGCTGAAATTCTAATCATTTGCATATCTAATCTCCTCTAATGTATGTTGTAAATTTCATGTTATTTGCATGCTTCTTTCAGGGTGTTGCAATTACGGTGGCCAGCAGTGTATATATATGTAGAACAGGGGAAGAGTTGAATCCGGATTTGTACTGAGTCAAACATCTTATATATGTAAAAGCAAAAATGATACTAATATACATAATAGCAGATGATGTAGGTTGGTTGCAGGACGCTGGGTTCTATGATGAATATAAGAAAATGCATAGATACAATCTTGGAACCCAAACTACAACTCTCTATTATCAATATATTTTCCAACAGGATTCAGTTCCTTCCCACACACAAAGATATACAAATAATGGTTGACTACTAAAAAAATTCAACTATTGAACTGACCAGGGAAAAACCAGACCTAAAGCCTATAAAATTTCTGTGATGTATAATTTTTTTTTTAACGAAAGCATCGTCCATCAAGTTATTATAATGAATAATGACTACAATTGTGTTTTGACTAAAATTGCATAATAAACAAGAGCTTTATGTCACTGTGAAGCTACAATCAAGCTTAAAGAATATTCATCATATACTGAACATAAATATTATGATCTTGTTTAGGATGTAACTTCTTAAAATTAAAGTTTTTTTAGCTTTTATTTAAATATTAAAAGTATTTGAGTTTTTCTTTTTGGTGTTTCAATTTAATGTTAAATTCACACATTTGGCTCATTTCAATCATCATATTGATTTTCCTTTCTCCTTTCACTGTTCATATTTACACTATATATATGTGAATTACAGCAGACCCTGATAATTTTGATATTTTATGTTTTTTACAATCAACATATTTTCCTTCTTAAATTCATACATAACTCTAATATATCACATACTGAGCCAGAAATCATTATTAAGATTACCTTTTCACAGAAAATAAATGAGAAAAAAATCAAGTATCATTCATTTCATCATCGTTCGAAAGGCCTACAATACATAAATATCGACAGAAATTCTTCTTTAAAATAATGAAAATGTTTTTTTTTTCTTAACACATTTGAGCAAAAGATTTTTCAAGTTTTCAAAACACATCTACATTTTATTTAATACTATTTGCAATGCATTCAATAATTTTTTACACTTCATAATTAAATTTTTAATTTTTGAAATTTAAATGCATTGTAAAAAAAAAAAAACCATTTTATCTTCAAAGAAGTATGGACACATTTGAAATTAAGTATATACCACTGGTCCTAAAAATTCTCAGTTGGATGCAAATTATTACATCAATTTGTTCAGTAAGTTCTAGAGGTTGCTGTAAATTTGAAACAAAGCCAACAGATGACTTTTTGCTAAAACAGGAAATTATGAGCATATAGTGACCTCTACAAATATTCATTATCCTTCTACAGCCAGCCTTAACTTAACTTTCTATGCACAATTTCTTAATCTTGGTGAAATTTCCAGGCAACAACTTTGAAAGATTCAAATAGTTTTAACACTTTCATCAATGTTTGTCTGTATGTTTTTACATGGCCAACAACTATGCACCTCAAAGTTGCTTGAGTACAAATGATATTTAAAAGGGGAACTGTTTTTAGTTATCCCGCACATAAATTAAATTGTGAAATTTGTAGAGAAATGTATTTCATGCAAAGGTTTTACCCCCCAATTATGTCATTATTTGCACATCAGAAATAGTTAACTTTATTTGGGTTTGATAACTTTTGATGGATTTTTGCTCTATTTGAATAAAATATATATCGTAACAAAATAACATATTTTAGCAAAAAAACTCATTTAAAAATATTATTCGATGCTCGTTAAGATAATTTTTCTCCATAATATATTTCCTCTGTATGCAATCTAAAGATTACATCCTAGGAGCAGCTTTTTCATGCTGTGAGGAGCAGCAGGTTTCTATTTATTTGAACGTTTTTTTGATACAGATATAATTACACTACAAATTCAGCATAAAATTGTATAAGTTTGAGCATTTATAAGAAATATATTAAATACGATATTCTTAAAGACAAAAAATCTTAAAATTTTTGATGATTTTATATATGTTATTGTTACTAATGCCACCTGATCGGTAAAGGCCAGATCAAGGCCCATGAAATTCATCATGGCAAAGGGCTAAGTAATGCCTGTCATTAGCCAAAGCTTTGAGCTCCATACAGGCGACAGAATGATTTAGCTTGGTTCCTCCAATTTTGAGGGAGAGCACCCTGGGGGGTGACCAGGGCCTCCCACCTTTCTTCCCTTCCACCAACCTCACAAGAGGACTTGCGGCTAGGTGGCTATCTAAAGTACCTCCGATTTTATATATAATCAAGTAAAGCATATTCAACTAATTGTAACATTAGCAAATGGAACAGGAAATGAAATATATTGATTACATCATGACTTGCAATTGATTTAGACCATTTTAAATTTTTTTATTACGCAGCTTGTGGTTTTTATTAATGTACCACACTTCTTCTTAGAAATGATACTTTCTAAATTTAAAGATCTCTTCAAAAGTTATAAAACCTAATGATTTCCTGAAAATCTAAAAAGCATTTCCTTTTTAATACACATTTATGTTACAATATACTTAACATACAATTTAACATGATACATGGATATAAGATACAAAACTTTTTTTTTAAACCTCAAGCAAACAACTTTTTTTTACATTCGAACCAACAATCCAAAACCTGCATAAATCTAAAAAGTTCTTTACTTTTAGTTTCAGAATCACTTTTCCAGCTGAAAATATTATGGAATGTTATTCTTAGCACATACACGGTTGAACGGTTCATCAGGGCACATGATCTCAGAAGAGGTCTTAATCCCCTATCTTCATTGTTGTGGGTTGACTTTAACAAAATGAACTTGCCATGGTAGAAATTAAAATAGGGGCAGTTGGGGGAGTAATGTTAAAAATAAAAATTACGAATTAAAATGACTGCACTCAGAGAGTTATAAAAATAATAACACTTAAGAATTCTGGAGCCGATTTAAGTCCAGCCGCCGAAAAACGGAGGGTATAAAGCAGCATTAGGCTGACAGACGATTGTCCAATGAGACAGTAGGCACCCAAGAGGGGGGGTCTCGTACGTTAGAGAGAAAGTCTGGATGATGAGAGGGAAGGGATAGAAGATATGAGAAAAAAACGTTAGTATTAGTGAGAGAAAAAATCAAGGATGGATGGGAATGAGGTATTCTGAGCCAAGGGCAGCGAAAACCGTTCAGGGACAATTACAGGAAAATTGATAGAAGATATCGATCTTTTCATGTTTTTCAGCATTTTGTAGGGTTTTCTCATCTCGATAAGAAATGGGAATTCTTGGAATAGGATTCTGAATTCTCTCATGGCATCCATGAAAGTGAAATTATCTTCATTGTTTTTATTAAAGAAGTTATTTACCGGGGAGGAGGGAATATTGTTATCAGACAGGTTTTTCATTGATTTTGGCTCAGAATGAACTGATTTGGATTTGTCATGCGCTGCCCTCTGTTGGGCGTTTTGGGTTGCATTTGCATAACTGAAATCTTTTTTTTGACTAAATTGGCAGTAGTAGTAAAGCTAGTTTGATTTTTCGTATAGTTTTGATGTTGGGCTGCATCGCCCTTCTTGGGTTTTATTTTGGGGAAAACAGGACACTCGTGCCAGTTGGCCATGTGGCCTTTAGTTTTACAATTAATACAGGTGGGGTTTTCAATGTTTTCTTTAATGCTACAGTCGATAGTTTTATGAGGCTGCCAACATTTCAGGCATCTCGTATTTAGAAAACTGTTTTTGGAGGAGTGGTGGAAGTAGTTACAATTAAAGCACTGGGTGGGCCCAGGCCTTTTTCTGAAAGTATCAGTCTTTACGATCATGTGACAGCATTTATTTATTTTATTGGGATCTGGGGAGCTTTTTGATTTCAATCATGAAAATGGGACGGGGGGATTTTGTTCTGCTTTTCGTGAGTTGCGCTACTCTTTCAACAATGAAACCTTGATTTTCAAGGTCATACTTTATGTCCTGAATATCAGAGGAGGTGGGATGACCTTTAAGTACAATTTTCTGCAGGTGGGAAGCTAAGGGGGTCAAAAACGAAGAATTGTTCTTTAATAGATTTGAGATAGGCAGTTATCTTGCGATGTTCCTATTCAGAGGTGGGGTTGATTTTTATGTAATCACCAGTCAGTTTGTTGGTGGACTCAGGGAAATCTTTTATAAGTTGCTGAAGAAGTAATTTATAATTTTTTGAGTATCTGAGCATGATGGAGGTGATCTTATTGGCCACTGGCATGGGCGTTGGGTCCAAATCAGTGTTTGTGGTGGCTCCAGCGAGAGCAGAGAATTTATTTGAGGTAACGGTGGGGATATCGTTGTTTGTTTGCGTTCTGGGTCTTTTAGCGTATTTCGAGGGTGAGACAAATTCATTACTACTCGGGGAGTGTTTATTCTTGGAATTTTTATTGGCACTAAATCCCAGGATTACTTGGAACTAAAATAGGGTTATTTGCAGGTGCTGGAGGGAGCTCTGAGAATTCCTCAAGTGGGGGAGTAAAAATAGGAGGCTTAATGAAAGTCTCAGCTAGGTGCTGAGTTGGGTTTTTATCTTTAAAATTATAAGTGTAATTGGAGACATGGCAAGGCATCAGTAAAGTCAACTCACCTTGGGCCTTTTTCAGCTTTTCCATGATGTCCAATTGTTCTGCCTTGAGCTTCTGAATGGCAAATTAGCACATATATAGCCAAATATATATTCAGCTATGTTTCCAAGAAGGACTAATAATAAAAGTGATGTTGCTCTCAACTAAAAAAATTAAAACTTCTATGGCATTCATTTTTTCCTAAAGTATTTTCTTTGAAATTATATCTCTTTACAAAAACAGTACACATATTTAATTTGAATGGTTATACTATGACTTACTTAGGCAAACCTGATCCCTGATACTCATATTTTTAACAGCTATAAGCCAATCATACATCATATTTGCTAATCAGAAAAATATTTTGAGAAAAATTGATTAAAAAGTTTTAACGGATTTATCTTCATTTTTTGTCACTATAGAATTAAAAGAAGTCCTTAATTTTTAAATCAAGATTAATAGATTATTGGTCAATGTTTTTTTCCCAACCAAATAAAAACAATTGCTTTAATTTTTATTTCATATGATAATATTGTGAAAATGACGCTATTTCTATTAATCATACTCTTTATAGCCTTTTCTTCATTAAAAGCACAATACATTTAAATTAGTATGCTTTGAACACTGATGTGTAAGATGTGCTTCTAGTAAATAGCAATGTTTCTGAAATTTTTTCAACATTATTTTTTTTAGCCAGGTGGTTGTATATATTAAGTCTAACCATAACCTTTTGATAATGGAAGTAAAGTTTATTGTGGCTATAAAACGAAATCTTTATTAAGTTCTTCAATTTTCATCATAGTAGGCTAAAACTGGTACCAATGTTAATGGCAAAAAAGGAGTTAAATTAGGCTGTTTTAATGGATTATTAAATTAATCTAATTAAATAACTTCTAAAAAATAAATTTCCTATTATGAAATTCCATTTTCTTTTCAAGTATCCCATTTTAATTTTAAAATTTGTATAATTTTCTAACTTCTCAAAATTCTGCTTAGAACATTTCAAAATTTTTTGAGACTTGTTGTACTATAAGCAATAAATATTTTTTTTTCAACTATAAAAATACTAGTAAATAATTTCTACAAACAACATGAAGTTTTAAACATAGTTATAACAAAAAAAGAGGAACAATACAATTCACCCCAAATTATGATGCAATTCCCTTAATAGACCCAAAAACACTTGATTTCGAAATTTTTATCAACAAATCCCAGATTTAATGGGTCTTATGCAAGCTAATTATTGATCTATTAAACATATGTAGTTAAAAAAAAAGCTGGGGGAATATTTTGAATTGTTAAAATTAAGGATAAAGAATAGGGTCTTAAAATATTTTATTTCTCATACAAAGAAATTAACATTGCATTTAACATGGCAATGTAACTAAATTTAGAATACAAACAATTTAGAACATTGAATATTTTCGAGCTAATTTAGCAAAAATGGGTTCCACAATTTAAAAATTTGTATTTTAGAAGTTAACTCTATGTTGATTAAAATATTTTATTATTTATTTTCCCATTTGACAACTGTACCTTCATAATATCATTTGAATACCACTTTCCTCAATACATCAAAATTAAATTTTATTTTAATGTGAATGAGTACCATAATTCCGCCCGTATAGTCCACAGACACGATTTTATATAAAAAAATTTCAAAAATCGTCCGCTGTCTATACATCTGAAATTTACGTTATTTTAATACGGCAATATTAATGTATTTCAGAAACAAAGAATTAAGTATAAATAGAAAAAAAAGTACTTCCTTACTAATATACCTTCAGAAATAAAATGCTAAATACAAATAAAAAACAGTGCTTACTAATTAATCACACATTCTACTACACTAACGAAAACCTTCAAAGTCCGATTCATCGGTATTAGAATTAAACAGTTCTAATATATTTTCGGGAAGAGTGTCCAAAAGTTCATTTTCAGCATCACTATCTTTACTGTCAGTGATTTCCTTGCTTTCACTAACAATCTCTGCTTTTATAAATCCCGATCGGATGGTGGACACTTTTCCAGGACTTATCGACACATTCAGCAACTTCAGTGTATGAAGCGCGTCTCACATTTTATCCTTTTGTACAAGTATGTAAACCTTCCGACATCCAGTTCTCCCAGCAAGCATGTACGTGGGACTTGAAACTTCTGTTCATGCTAATATCCAGAGGTTGCAGGATTTTTGTTAAACCTCCTGGAATAACACTAAGTTCAGCACTGATGTTTTTTTTTAGCTTCCGCCTTTACACTGTATTTTATGTGTGCCCTAACGGAATCCATAATCAGTACTCCTTTGGAATTGAAAAAGGCACCTTCTCTCTTCTTCCAAACTTCTTGAAACCAATCGAGCATAATGTCCTCATTGCACCAACCCTTTTCATTGCACCCTATTACGACACTTCGAGGAAAATTTTCCTTGGGAATTGTTTTTCTCTTAAAGATTAAGAGCGGCTTTAATTTTGTGAAATCAGCACAGCAGGAGAGCATCACTGTGAAATGGGTCTTCTCTTGACCAGTTGTTGTTATTGATACTGTTTTCACTCCACAAGTATCGATGGTGTGATTCGGTGGGCAATCAAATGTTAATGGAACTTTGTCCATATTTATAATATTTTTTAGGGAATACTACCCTTCTGCAATAACTTTCCTTGTAAACTAAAGGAAAGAAGCCTTTTTTTCCCTCTACCTCGTCCAGAACAGCCCGACACATTGTTGTTCTGCTGCGAACTCTCAAGTTTTTACGACCCATGAAGCGGTAAACCCAATTTATTCCTCCCTTGAAATGCGTTATCTGCATCTCTTCTGCCATGGACTTCGCTTGGAGACGGATTTTAACTGTTGAAATGGAGCGTCTGGCATTTCTTTGGTCGCAAACCCATCTCAGTAAATTTTCCTCCAAAGCTGGACATTTTACTTTTCCATGCCGATTGGATCGCTTTCTTCCCATGCTTTTTATCACATCCTTTTGTTTGCGCCAATTTCTCACCGCTTTCTCGTCCACTTCAAAATAACGGCCTGTTTCTCTATTTCTATCTTTTTCAGCTTTCTCAACTACTTCGAGTTTAAACTCAGCAGTAAAACTCCGGAGATGTTTCATCAACGTTATCGAAGATGAAAGACAAAATACTGTGCAACGTGCTATCCTCATGATAAATGGTAATGAAATGTGACCTTCGACCCCACTCACTCTGTGTTGCCAAACCACGCTATAAGTAAATGAACCATGCTTTTTTTTGTACTCTATGTACTTGCTACTAAGGCTCCTAAAAATCGAGCTGACACATCAACTACCTTTCCCCCTCCCAGCAGTTGCATTTTAACTGTGAACAACCAGCGTATTATCCGCACTGGTGGATAGTCCGCAGCTTCAAAAATTCGCATTTTAAACACAGTCTGCAGACTATATGCGCGAAATTACGGTAAATGTTTATTAACATCACATTTGACACTATACTAGAACTATTGGTAATAGATCTTGTAAATTTTGAACCTTGGTCAAGGGCAAGGATGGCAACTGAGCTGCGGCCCAAAACTTCAGTAACTTCCAAAACTTTCCAAACTTCAGTATTAAGCTAACATGGGAGTTTTGAGTCTCAACTGATTGAAAATGCATGAGCAGCTCTTTAGTGGCATCAAGACTCAAACCCACAAAGATAATGCCAAGCACAAATCGCTTGACATTGACCAATATTAATAAAATTAATCCTAAAGTGTTAAATTTATAGTAATAAATATGATAATGTAAGCTTCCTTGATTGAACTCACTAACAGCTTAACTGTACAGATTTAATTATCAGAAAGTGTAAAATGAATGCGTGATACATGAAAAGTAAATACATGACAGTACATTATAATACATATAAAGACCATCCATAGGATTTGGCAAAATAATTTACATCAAAAATTATCTCAGACTCATATAGGAAAAGAATAATTATTTTAAAGCATGAACACTAAAAAAGAATTTATAAGAGAAAAGAAAAAGTAATATTCTGTACACCCCCCCCCATTAATATCAAAAATATACCTAAAAAAACTACAGAAATTATATAAATAAATTTCACGGTTCTTCCATGAGGAGGAAAAGAATATTTGATCAAAATCTACTCGCAATTTGCATGATGAAAAGTAAAATTGAAATCATTCATCTGTGTATTTATATTAAATAAATAAATGAACACAAATTAGAAGAATACATGTTTATTTATTCATCTTTAACTGGGCCTTCTAACAAGAAATGAAATAAAGCTATTTAAAAAAGTGGAAAAGGAAATTAAACACAGAATATGAAACGTGACAGCAGATAATTTTAATAGACCTAGACTTCTACAGTTTATGCAAAAAGAACAAGCACATATCCCAATTATTAAATAGTATAATACCTAGCTGGTTATATTTGGATCACAAATCAATAATACATATAATGAGTAAAATATATTATAAAATTACACTAAAATTCGAAACAAATACAACACTTTCTTTTAATAATCTTTACATGAAATACCCACAACATGTTCATCTACTTGACCTATTTTAAGACAGATCTTTGATCTATTTGAAGATTAATCTTTCTAAATGTGTGGGTATGAAATGGGGTTCCCCCAAAACATTTTATAGTTCTAAGGGTTTTGTGAATGGACAAAGTTTGAAGACCATTGAATTAAGACTAATGACACATAAAAGCTACATAATTGGTTGCAAATGACTGTCCAGGTACTTTCAAATAATCAAGAATGCAGGAAGTTGACAGAGAATTTATTTTCTACTCTATATCATACAAGAACATACTTGTGTTCAATATAGATAAATTCATAGGAATATCCAGTTATTTTACTTTATAATATCTTGAGCCTAGAAACCTGCACAAAATTGAAACTACACCAGTAGGCAGGCCACTTAAAAAAAATCTGAAAGTAAGAATAACACGAGAAAATGAGTTTTCTTCCAGTTGTGATTTCAACTGTAAATCATTTTGTCATTCAACATCAAAAATACTGTGTTCCAGAAAAGAAATCCATAGTAAAAAAACAAATCAAATTAAAAGGAAAGGCAAAAAAAAAAAAAAAAAAAAAAACTCAGCAATTTAGTTTTAACACTAAAAATTTTATTTTTTATTTACTTTCAGAGAAAAAAGACTGAAACAAAGATCTGATATTCAAGTACAAAGAAAATATTTCATGAATTGCTTGAAAAATGTTGGGATGCTGCAAAGTCTTTGCTGAAGCTAAATTCTTGTTCTTCCAAATCTGTCTGCATGAGCCTGAGAGAAACAGCTTAAGTTACAAAATATGACTATAGATGGTGAATTTGGATTTCATCAACAAAAAAAACTGGAATATGGACCTATTTTAAACATAATATATAAATAATCGATTCTGAAAGAATGAAGCCTGATTAACACTGTCACATCAAACTTCAAATAAATTGGTTTTAAACTGAGACTTGCAGTAGAGTTTTCAGAGCGTGTTAAAAAATAAACATGCAAATGTACATCAATTAAAAGCAAGTTATTTAAATGAAATGTAACAAAAAAAATTGAAAATAAAAAGTTATGAACTTGGAATTCCAAGAGCTTGTCAAAAAAAAAAATCCCATTTAAATTTTGTAAATTTATATTACATTTTTCACATATTAAGGGGAAAGAGATAGATCCATTTTTAACAAATTATTTAAAACAATAAAATGAAAACAAACATAGTAAATCTATAATGATTAAAAGGGAAGAAAAACTACTGAATAAAAGTCAATTCAATAACAAAATTGCAAAAGAAAAAACTGGGAAAATATAACTCATTTTTGAAACATTAAGAACACATAATGAACCAAAATCATTGACATTCAAATTTGACTCAGTATTTTAATATCAGCCGTATACAAAACATACAATCTCATATTTTTGTATTAGAAAATATAGTGAATTTCAAAAAAGTACAAGTTTTTTTCGAGAGTAAATCCATTGTTATAATTTTCTTTATATCTAATTATTCATTGCTAATAAACTCAAAATTCTCAATGTTTTTTTAAAAATACCAAATAATGAAAAAAATTGAATTTTCATTTTTTATTGACTTTTTAAAATCTCAAACATTGCATGAATAAAAGTTTATAGCTTAATATTTAATAGAGTTAATGTGAAAGAAGAAAAGCATCAAGTATAAGGCAAAATAAGACTTTCTATAAATGACTGGAAACCAAAATTGGTACTTAAAAACAAAGAATAACATGATATGTATTCTTTAATACATTTCAGTGTAAAGCAACATTAGATACATTTAAATATTTATTTTCATAAGCTGCAAAAATAATTAGAAATAATTTAAAGTATATTTTAGTAATTAAAAATTATTAAAGAGGAAATTAATTAACTATTTTAAAATATCAGTAATTAAATCATGAAAGTAGAGGAGGATAGAAGACTATGCAAGTAACGTGCACCTGGTGTAAAAAAACATAACGCTTAGCAGCAAACTGATACTGAACAAGTATTATTATATCAAATAGCCAAATGAGCCTCTTGTACCATTGAATCCTATGACTTATTAAGCAAAGCTTTTCAAGAATTGTCAAACAGGTCTGAAATAAATGTGTACAAAGAAAACAATTCCCAAGAAATGTTAGACAATACATTTGCCATGGTATATTTATAAGTATGTCAATCACACACACACATAGTAATCTTTAAAAAAATTAAAATAATTCTGGTATTTTGATAATTTTTATTTGGGAAGTAATATACAAAAAGAATTATTGTCAAAGTAAACAATAACAGATGCAATAATATATTTGTAATTTGTCAACAAACTACATAGTACTAATTGAAATACATACAAATATATACTCATACTTATTGAGAGAACTGATTTTTTAAAAAACATTTGAAAGTCACTATTCTGTATATATGATGCTCAGAAAATATTTGTCAAATTGTAAAGTGTAGTGGTATTGATTATTATTACACGTTTGACCCTTAATTGCCAACAAAGATATAAGTTCTATAAGTTTATGATCTTTATTCAGAAATAGAGAATATACATTTGAAAATGCAGCATATAGAATATGGAAGGGAATTTCGAGATAGCTGATAACATCCTAACATGACATAAGAAATTCTCTGCTGAGATTTTCAAAAGTAAATAGAAATGGAGAATTCAGTTTCCAAATATCAATTTAATACATGAGCCTTTTATGGAAACGAATGAGCTGATCAAATGCTGGACGAAAAAGAATTCACAGGGAAACAAGTGGCACATAAAAAATTCTACGGGAAAAAATGCATTAAAATCCATGAGCAGGTTCTGTGAAACTAGCTAACACACGCTAGTGGGCACACAACCCCTTAATCACAGATTCTAAATAAATTGATTGTTTATTAGATTCGAACTTCAAAGCAAAACAAGGACTATGTGCTCATTCCAAAGCGATATGTTTCGTATATTTGATTTTAGAATCTTTTTAACTATTCAAATCCTTCTTAGACACTAGTGCTTAAATGTAATATTTCTGAGTGCATATCCTACGCAAACATGACTATTTTGGTTTCTTTTCTTATTGTCTTTTATAACTTAGATAACTTTTCAGCAATCATGTCTTTATATTTATAGGAAATTTATTTGCATTTTGTGTGATCTGAAATTCAACTTTAAAAAAATTAAGACTAGCAATAAAAAAAATCTTTTTATAGTAAAGCTCTAGGCAGTTATTTGACTCTTCTGCGCTTAAAACAGTAATTTTCTCAAACACTTTTTAAAACATTGAATTTCGAAATTGATAACTTCAGATCACATTAATTTGTATTTTGAAAAATGTTGCAGCTTCATGATCACTAAATAGTACAGAAGGTTGGAATTTCATAAATACTGTATCACACTTAATATTTTGTTGTTTGTAAAATCAAGAGATTAAGAAAGCTTCCTAATGTTCAGACTTCAATACAAGCCTTCCAATTCTAAGTCCCTAGTCTGGACATTTAAAACTAAATTGTTACATGATAAATCTACGAGGAACCACTAGGAAATCCATAGACATTCAACAAAAGTTTTACTGAAGGATAATATATACAAAGGTATCAGAATAATAAAAAAAAGAGAAATTACACAATAAAGTAAATGGAAATTGAATTATTCTAATATGCATTTATTTTTGCAGCAACACACAATTTGGTTTCAATTTAAACAAAATATTCACAAAACCTTATACTTAGAAATTTAATTACAATTATCTATTTCAATATTACAATGATCTATTTCAATAATAGTTAAACATTGATACAATCACATGACAGAAAATATAATTTAAAATATCAGTTATTTAATTTTCATTAAAATATTTTTAATAGAAGAAATGTATAAAAATTGTATACATGGAGAAAAAAGCAACATGCATTCTAATCATTTGAATGAAAAAATTTATAGAATTCTAAGTATTCTATTTAGGGAGCACAAATATAAATTCTTTTTATCTTATATCTTATAAACATATGTTAAAAGATATTTACTTCATTACATTAAAATAGCCATAAAACATGCAGAAAAAAATACTTACTTATAAAAACCCAAAAGCAGCTTGCATAATAAATGAGAAATTAATGATTAGGTTTTAAGCAAAAAAGCTTCATACAAGCATACGTAAAAATTCATACCATTTTATAGCATTATCCAAACTATCTTTGTCAGTATGTTTCGATTCAACAAACTTGTCTTTGTAAATACGCCCACAAAGGCAAAGAATGTCTGGAACTTCATTTTCTTTTTTTTCCAGGGCTTTAAACACGACACTTAGGGCCTTTTCTCTGTCGCCTTCTTTATTTCGCCTTTTAAAAGTAAAATAAAACATTTCAGAAACCTATCATTTATTTATCAAACAGTGGTAAAAGTGACACTGTAAATTTTACTCACATTATATAACAATTAGCAATTTGACTAAAAATGCAACATTTCATGCGTGTTATTGAAAATTATCTTTTTGTTCTCAGATAATTTATCAGTATGTAACAAAACATGAAAAATGTTTTTTAGAAAGTATTTACAGTAATTTCTAAAAGATATTTTTCCTGTTGGAGAGGGCAATTACATTTTAGAATTTAAGCACTTTAATGAAGCAAAGTTTTATAAAATATAGTGACATAATTAAAGCAAAGTTCCTACAAATCTCATTTATGCCTTTATAAGCAACATGTCCATATTTGCTTATTTGGTTCAAAGTTCTTTGAAGATTTCATTGAATCATCACTATTTAAGTAATAAATGTATTTTGTGACTGAAAGAAAATCTATAAACTTCATATTCAAAGCCTGAAAAAAAAATTCCTAACATAAAAAACAGTCAGTCTAATTTACATAGGCAGATATTTATCAGATAAATGACAGTATAACTGAAAAATCTTGATATACTATAAATAATGAAATCGATACAATGTATTACAATCAAATTAAGTTGTCTGACATCCCTTATTATACTCTAAAGATTTTAGAAAAGTTATTATTAATTACAATAGTATAAAAATCAAATCTACAAATAAAAACGACTAAAACTTTGATGCACATCAAAGATATCCTCTAGTGTTTGTAACATTTGAAAAACATACGAATAGTGAGACATGGCTCAGCAGATTTAATTAGCAAAAATGTTAATATATATATAAAAAAAGATAACTCTAAGATTCAATTCAAATAAATTGGTAATGTCCCTAAACCAGACAGTCAAATTAAAACACACACACACAAATGTCTTCATAAAAATATTTTCTTATCATTTCTAAGGAAATCCATCAAATGAATGTTTTATTAAATATTAAATATCTCTAATTAAAACAGCCTTTTCTCAACACAAGTTTCACTTACTTCTAAGCATTTATCATCACTTGCATGTGAATATATAAAATTATTTTTTATTTCCCAATGTTTTTATTATAAAAATAAATCTGCATATATTTTGTAAAGTTGCATCATTTATGTGTATTTAAAATTGAACTTAATGTGATTAATGATCTCGAGTACAATTAGAATACACATTGATATATAAATAAGAAAATCACATTTTATTCACTTATTAAAAAACTTAAGGTATTTTTTCCCAAGATAAATAGAATTTTTAAATTTATAAAATATAATATATCTTAAGGGTTTTATTTTACTACGATTTAAATTCAGAATTTTCATGAGCACAAAAATTACAAGATAAATATCTTAACTATTTAAATTACTTAATGCTTCTAGCGACTTTAGTGAATAACACCACTAGTTTTTAAAAAATTGAAGTAGCATAAAATAATATTAACCTGAAAAATTATGATATAAATAACAAGCATGATACCAGAAAAAGTAAGCATACCTATTTAATGCAAATGCATATTGATGTTGAATGGCACATGTAAAAGTAAATTTCAGATTTGGAATGGTCATCAAGTCATCCACTAATTTAACCATTTCATCATAATCCTACAGAATATAGAAAGACCTGCATATAAAAAGCTATCAAAACAAAAAAATAACTTACAGAATTCTATATTAGCTTAAAATAAAAAAAAATTTAACAGCATATAAGCAAATACATATTAATGCAATCACATCCAAAAATATATCTTGATATTATTATTCAGTTAATTTTCTTATATTTATAAAATTTATACTAATAAATATAACTGTAAATCCCTCACCAAAATTTATATACAAAATCTTTGACACTAATTTTCATCATTATCATCATTTTTTTTATACATTAACAAAAATACAGTCACAATCAATATATCATATACTGAAACTCTTTTTTTAAAAATATATAATTTTTTAAAAAAAATAACAGGGGAAAAGTATCATTTTAAGCTGCATCCAGTTTCAATACAAATAACACTGATTCAAGTGTTTCAAATTGAGTAATAATTTAATTTGATTACCCTTTCTTGATAAGGTAAAAAAAAAAAAAAAAAAAAATCATAGCACTGAGAAAATAAGTACTATGTTCATCATCCACACCTTTTTTCTATCTTTCCTCTCAGAAAAGAATATAAATAAATCCCATAGAATTTGAAATTTCCCTTTTCTGCATTGTGCTTTCTTTTTTTTGAGTAACGTAATATTCTTTCATACATTTTCAAACTAGTGAATTTTATATAATTTTGACATTTTTAGCCCACACACAATTACCCCTACACTTCAAATAAACTTATTCAAATTTCATTGGGGGGGTTACTATAAAATAATACTAATATAACTAAAGAGCTCGTTTGAAAGCTTTGATTAAAAATTACAAATAAATTATACAATTTTGTATTGTTAAAATTAACCAGTGCATTAAAAAAAAAAACAGAAAATTAAACTCATAACAGAAATAAGATGAAAAACAATATAATGCTTACACATTGCTTTAGTAAATCATTTCTTAGTTCGAAAAAAACTGTGACTGTATTGTTTCTAAAAATTAAGAATTTGTGTATCAACAGACAAACTTAAAATTATAACAAAATCAGAAGGAAATTAGATGTTCTTAAATCATACGAAAAGTGCATCATTAGCAGATGTTGTTCCATCTGACAGCAAATTACATATAGTTGTAATGAGATAAAATTTATTTCACTTTTAAGAAGAATATTAAATGATTTAATTATGCAAATTTTCCTCACTTTCATTGATTTGCAAATCGTTTCTAAGAGATTATATAACAAATTCTATACAAATGTCTATTCCTGTTTGCAACGATTTCTTTTATACATTTATTGGTTAATAATTTGGTTAAAGAAGTTACCGCGAAAATGGCATCAATTTTAAACTACAAGGCATCAATTTTTGAGCAATTGCCATTTAAAAATGAGATTTTTTCCCAGTTTGAAAAAGGAAATCTTCATGTAAAATATGATTTACTTTGCAGATATCCAAAAACTACTAGATTCATAAAACTTGCCTTAATATTGATCCATTCTTTTTTCTTTTTCTTTAATATCATCGCAATTTATACCTATACATTCAAAAATTTGATGTATGCTACTTATGTTCCACTTTTCCAAGTGAAATTTGGAAAAAATGCCAGATTATTATCACAATATTCCTCACTAATTAAATAAAAATATTAATGATTTATCACAAGAGAATTGGATAGCATTTTAAAGAATTTCATCATGATCTCTCTCTCTCTCTATCAACAAAATCGTTATAAATAATATTCCTGTCCTTATATACTACAGATGATTTGAGAATTCAAACTACTTGTTAACGATTAATTAATACCTTTTAAACTATACATAAACTAAACATGGGAATTTTTTTTTTTTTTTTTTTTTTTTGTGCTCTGTACAGTTTTAGATTTCAATTCTTATCCAGATTTATGGAGGGGAAGGGAACAAAAGTAAAGAAATCAAGACTAATTTTGAAAAAATGAGACTAAATTCTCCTCCCTCAAATACCATGGCTTATCCAGATCTTTTTCATCACTTAATTTAAAAAAAGTTTTTTACTACTGCTCCCTTTGTTCCATGTCAGAAAAGATATATATCTTTTACAACTAATTATAGAACGATTCATTTCTCTTTTAACAATAAATTTTATTCATTGTATAAGAAATTTTGTATACAAAATTTATGAAAATGAAAGGTTGCTCTACATTACCCTCTCTAAGCAAAAGAATGAACTGAGTACTAAAATTTAATTATATTTTAAATCAGAGAAGCTTAACATATTGAAAACTAAACATCAGAAGGGGGCGGGGGAGAAAGAAATTAGATTTGCGAAGGAATTTCTCAAAATTCAATAGTAACTCAACCAAAGAATTCTAGACATATCTTTTTTTTTTGTCCTTGCTAAGCAGATCACGAAATAATTGACAAAAACACAAATTTCTTCTAAACTTTAAAATTTGAAACAAAATGACAACTTCTCTAGAGGCTTTACTTGCTTGACATGTTACTAAAGAGATACTTTAAAAACATTTAAAGAAATTGCAATACATCTAACCTGAATTTCTCTAAAAGATATTAACATGTTTAAAACTACATCGCCTGATATAATGTTAGGATCATCTAGTCGCTTGCGCATTTTCTTTAAAACCTAGAGAGAAAAAACAGTTATTAGAAATTTAATCATTTAGGATTTTTTTTTTATAAATAACAGCAACAGTTCATAAAAACTTTCACTTATTAAAACCTAAATATAAATAAATAAAATATTACCTTTCCAAACCACAAGAGAATTACATAATACACTTAACTGAAAAGAATAACAAATTGAAACCAAAAGCTAATACAAAAAAAATTTTAAAACAAATTTCTGACCTCAGCTAATTCATCTCCAGTATATGTTTCTCTAGCTTTTCGCAAATCAGCAAGGAACTTTTCTTTCATATGAGCTCTAAAAAATAGACAAATGTTATTCAAGAAAATCATCGAGGATTATACAAATAAGATATAAAAGAATTTCCAGAAAACAATTTTAAAATTCCTCTATCAACAACAGCAGAATTTTTGTGTATAAGAGTTCATTGTTACATGCCACCTATTTATACCTATTATTACTTTTCTTAATACAATATGCTTTGTGCTTAATGCACTATGAATTTTAATAATTAAAGTAGCATCTATGAAATGTTTGGCATGAATTGCAAAAAGAAACATTTAAATTATATAGAAAACTGAGGAAAATTTAACATTCATTTTAATTTTAATGGGTTTTATATAGTATACATTTAGTTGGAAATATTTAGGAATAAGATTAGTGATTTTTTGGCCCCCAAAATTTTGGGATTATATTTAATTGAAAATTTATGACTGTAGAATGGAGGTATTCTAATAACTATAAGCAGAGACAAAAAAAATTGCAAAAACTAGCAAGGTTTTTATTGATATTGCTAATTAAGAATTTAATCACTTTATAGCATGTTCAGCTCAACTGAATGCACTGATCGAATGTCAGTCTTACTTCCGAATACACACAGGCATTAGCCACAATTTGAAATTATGGTTCATTTATGATGTGCTTCTCTATGTGAAACAATATTCTTCCATTAAAATATTTCTTTTTCATTGGGAAGCATTTCATTTGAAAAGAAATAAATATAAAAAGTCATCAAACTGAACAGAAAAATCTCTGAAATCTAAATTATTAGAAACAAATACTTTTGAGTGAAAAAGATGAGGTATACAGATCACATTAATCGAACATCTTGGAAATGTTTGGCTAATTTAAAAAAAATAATATTAAATGCATATTATCCTTTTTACCCTTTAAATAAAGATTAGTTCATAGAAATTATTTAGTACAAAATCACACTTTTTACAATTTTCAAAATTTTAAAAATGTGTTGGGATTGAGTATTTCAATGCATCTAGAAGATAGTAACATAACATTAAATTACAATAAAGTCACTAACAAATTAAAATTTTAAAAATTTCAGATATTTCTACAACTAAGCTTTTACTTTTAAGTACTTTAATTTGACAGAGAAACACATGAAATGCATGAGCCTTTTTCAATTAATTTTAAAGTTAAAATTATACGCACATTACAAGAAATATATTTCAACTATAAATTTATCACTTAAAAATTAAATTCTGAAAAAAAACGAACAAAAAAAAAAAAAACTAGAATGAAATAATAAATAAATTAAGCAGATGTCACAGTATGTCCAAAATTTAATCCCTACCTTTGGCGGTTAAACAAACGTAACGTTTTTTGAGAGAATAAATTTCTATGCAAATATCTACTTTGGGAAAAAATATATAAAACATCAAAAATTTTCTGGGAAAAGATGTATGAATGAATTTTAATTTATTTACCTAGTAAGCTATATCACTGTTTAAATCAGAATAAGAGGCTTGGATTTTTTGTTTAATGAATAAAAAATATATTTATCACTTATTTATAATTGATTAATAAAATCAGTCATAAATAGCCCAATAAAACAGTAAATAAAAAAATTTACATTCTTACTTTGATTGAATTTCAACTTCTTGTAAAAGTTTTTTCAGACGATAACTAAGTGATATTTTGGATTCAGCTGATTCACCTGGAAGATGTCTCACACCTGATGGATCAGTTAAAACACACTGCCCATTGTCATTCAACTTATAAGACAATAACGTGTAGTTTCCACATGACAACTAAAAATATATATACACAAATACAATACAAATCCTAATTAATATATAGTTCACTTATCTAAATTGAAATCTTAAAAATTAGGCAATTGAAAAAGATAAAATACATTATATATCAGTGCACAAAAATTAAAAATGAAGTTGAGAAATCACCGGAACAAGAGCACATTTTTAGTGTTTTCTTTGTTAGGTTGGGTAGTTTGGGGATTACCCATTCCAAAGCTAATAAATATTTTTACTATATTATTACCTTACTATATTTGTATAACTTATATTATTCCTATCCCAAAGCTTATAAGAACAGAGCTTCACATATGTTTTAACAGGAAAGTCTCAAATTGATAATTAAGAATTCAGATTTGAACAATACAGACAAATATTTGGTTATTATTATGTTACTGGGCATGAAATTTCGCAAACTGAAAAAAATTGCACCTTAAACGCATGTCAGATGAATATAGTACTATTTTACAGAAAAATGCAATCTTAAACATCAGATATTTCAATAGATTATCAAGTCCACCTATAATGTTAAAAGTATATTCAAGATGAAAAATACGTTTACAATTTATTAAGTTTTGTTTATTAAAGAAAAAAATGGATGAATAAAATTACAAAATATTGCTAATTTTACAAAAAAAAATTTCTCATGCTTTTTGCATGTACAATAAATGTTTTGAACTTACAGGGTTTTTTTCCTTGCTCATCATATCCCAAACTTCAAATTTAGAACATTACTGTTAGGATATTGGTAAGTTAATTATAAAAAATAAACAAAAATAGTAAAATTTCTCTTTTGCACAACTTTAAGTAAGATGAGCAAGCAGAAGATATCTTTTGATGTGAAACCTTTTTTGCATTTCACTTAGGTGATATCCAATTTTATTAGCGTATGGTAATCGAAAAAGAAAAAAAAATCACCTAATTTTGTACACCCTAATGACCATACTTGGACCATTGGAAAAATGGAGGAAGTCTAAAGTGTGATTAGTGTTGTTGTAGAGTTTTAAGATAGCTCTCATTATTGTTTCATGACTTGAGAACATTTTAAACTACAGAAACAGTTGTCTAAAGGTTTAGCAGTGATTGTTCACAAACAGACAACACGGTACATTGCCCTACAAACTAGAAGGGAAATTGAGAGAGAAATCACAAGTTATATGCAACAGCTTATAAGATGACTGCATTTTATTAATGCCTGGAGATTGCACAATAGCTGTTTTATTTCCATGACAACCACTATGGTATAAACCAATGGTCAGCAAACTTTTACAGAGAAGAGCCAAGTTGTAAGGAAAACAAGATAACTAAGATATCAAAGAGCTATTTATACAAAGAGCTACATATGCACACACAGGAGGGGAAGGGAAGCCTCTGGTAGTAGTTACAAGCAAGACTGTAATAAATTTTTTTTTTAATATTTTAATAAAGTTTTACATAAGTAACATTTTCCATTCCTCCCAAAACTAAGAATTTTTTAAGATATTTTTTCAGTGGCTCAATGTAAGAACAACCATTGTCAAAGTATCATAATGTTTGAATTAAGATTCCAAGCGTCAAGAGAGAGAGAGAAAAACTGTTCCTACAAATAATACCATTAGAACTTTATTCTGAAATTTCATGTTTACACTAATGATTAATATTTATATGGATTATTTTTAAATATAAAAATCATTTCAAATCTCTTTTTACTAACTCTGAAACATGTCACAAAATATAGATTGTGTTTTTGTCACTTCTGTTGGAGATTTATGTATATCTTTTGCTCATATTCAAGAGTACTCTATAACTCATGTATGTAAATATGCAAAAGAGTTGCTGGAAATCAGTTGGATGAGTCTTCCTACTATGGCGTTACAACCAATAAATTAGATTTTTATGTTTTAAAAATACCTTTAATATTTTCACTGATTCTAAATACACTTTTGCCACTGAAGAACAACTTAATACATAAATCTTATACCAGTCAAATGTTTAGTTTTAGATGAAAGTAAGGTAAATCTTTTTAAATAGATAATTATAAAAAGTAAACAATAACTTTTAGTATAGATATAATTATTTTTTTATTAATTCATATAGGTAGAAGTCTGAAGAGTCACAACCAGTAGCGCACACAGGAATTTTTCAGGGAGGGGGTCTGGGGTTGAAAGTTCACCAATCCTGTATCCAGCTCTTTTTGATTTTGTCAATTTTCAGGAACAAAACAGTAAAAAACTAATTATTTAATAAATAATTAGCCTTAATTAATAAAATTAATCATTAATAACAAATACTTAATTAAATTTTACGTACAATATACTTAGAATTATAATCAATCAGGGAAAATCAAGGGCTTAGGGGGTCCGGACCCCCTCTCTTGTGTGCACCACTGGTCCCAACAGTCTATACAAAGAGTCGCATGTGGCTGGTCGGCCGCGGTTTGCCAACCCCCGGTATAAACTATTAACACCTGCTCTGCAGATAGCATTTTCTGCAAAGCCAGAAACACAAGAACTAGATAAACAATGATAAGTACTCTAAATCAGTGGTCCCAGGTTGTGGATAAAATGGTACAAGGCTGCCCAAGGAACATTATATTACACACTTCATTTTTATTTACTACGGTGTATTTCTCTCAGGTTTGTGTGACTTTCCATGGAAATCACTTTATATTCCATGTTTAATCACTTTATATTCATTTTTTGGTGTAAATATATTTCATTCTGAAAGCATATTTAAATGTAATTAAATGAAAATTATTAAACAAAAGCAATCTAAAATATAAACAATCAGTGTCTCAGTGGACCACACTTAAATTATGAAATGGTTGACTGGTCCGCAGCATTAAACAGGTTGAGAAGTACTGCTCTAAATGGATGGCAGCAGATTTAGTATGACTAGCGATTTTGAAACATATGGTGAAAGTAAGGAACACACAAAAACCTTTCCTAAAACAAAAAAAAGGACATAGTTCAGAGGTAATATTTTCATTTGGATACTATCAATCTGGGTACCTGAACCCCCATTACATGAGGAGGTTCAGTCATTAGTGTCTGCTATTTCACATTAGCTTTCTTTGTGAGTATCCTTTTAGGGGTCCTAAGAATCCTGTTTCTTTTCATGGCCATAATGATACACTTCACTAGCCAGGCTGTCAGACAGTGACAATATTCAATGCAAAGATTAGCCAGCAATATTTTCAGATCTAAATCCATTCAAACACATGTGGGATACTTTAGAAAAAGCTTAGCATCATGTCACCAGCCTTCAATAGTGATTCCTAAGCTGTGACTGACACTACAAAATGATTGGGTAACAATGCCTCAAGATGCTTGATGACGACCTGTGTGTTGTGGCCAATGCTACCTGTCTGATGTAGTCAGATTGAGGCCCACAAAATTCATTGTGGCAAGGGGCTAGAAGTATGCCTGTCATTGGCCTTGAACACCATACAGGTGACAGTACGAATTAGTTCGGCGAAATTCCCTGTAGGGAAGATAGGTAGCGCAACACCACTTATCTCCACCTCCACAATTTAGACATGGAACTGAAGGGAAGGGAAATATTCTCTAGTCCCCTGCACTCCTGATTCAGCCCACAAGACTTTCAGACCCACTGATTTAATGAGCATGTACTCTGTGTGTACTTGGAGGGTATTTGGTGGCATCGAACCCAGGCCTCCCGGTCTGGAGTCTGATGCTCTAACCACTAGGCTACCCATGGCCCTCAAAACCTTGACAAAAATGGCAACCTTGCACTCAGTTCAGACAGGCAATATAATTCCTGCACAGCGGTCAAAAGAATATTCTGTTTCCTATTAAACTTTGTATTTTTATCCACTGCATTTCTTGTTAGGAAAGGAAATTTTGCCCTGTTTTAACATCTTAGGGATATTATCCACATCAACTTGGAACATAGTGGAAAAATGTTCGAATAGGAAAATTGATGCTCTCACCATTAAATTTTTCAGGGTGGGAGAGACATATCCATACTTTTTGACAATTACTAAACAAAACTAGCCAACATAAGCTAGATGAAATTTCTAAGATATATGAAAAACATATTTAGATATAAGTATCCATGGACACTAGATTATAAGTATACGTATTCAATACAATTATTTACAAGTATTCTATATGAATCTTTTCTATATAACAACAGACCCCTTCTCTAGTTACAACACTTGCTACTTCAACATCCCTAATATCTAACTTATTTAGTATTGATATAGGAAATATTATTCCAACCAATAAAAGTAGATCCAAATTATCTAAGGCATTTGCCCCTAATGTTTTCAACACTTCACTTACAATTTTAATTTTTACAGCTGTTCAATTATAAGCCAATGTGGTAAATATAACCACAACAGGGGATAAATATAAATATTTCATTGTTTGATCTGAAAGTTCTGTGGATTAGCAGGCAGCAATCAGATGGCTGTTGTTTGCTCTTTACCTAAGAGGATTCGATGTTCAGTGCCATAGGGTTTTAAGCCAAGCATGCACATTTAGTGATTTTTCCTAATTTTTTTGTCATTGATACAATTGCTTTTTTCTATGTGTTGCTGTATTTTTATAATACCCAAACTTTTAACATTTTATTTGCTTCCAGAAGATACTGAACCTTGTTATATATATATATAACAAGTTTATTATAAATTAACTTATAAAGCCTTTTGTCTAGTAAATTAATAATTAATTACTGTCACAGCAGCTCTACTTTCTAAATGCTTAGGATAAATTATCCTGGAATTAGGCAATGAAGTTAAATCAAAATTCCTTTAACAACTATTATTCAATGAATCATTGTTTGTCTATTGCAACCTGGACTCTACAAGCTATCATTCCCCTCAGTCTGTGTGTTTCCCTCTTGATATTTAACACAGAGTACTATTACAATTCTCTTACTTTTTGTTGATTATAAAGAAAGCTCTGCACATTGTGAGTCTCATTGAATGGGAAAAACTCATTATGTCAAGACAAGACAAAAAAAGACTAAAGCATACAACTCACATTATCTGACATGTGAGAAATAAAAAAATCCATAATGAGATAAATTGATAATCAATAGCCTGTCTAAAATCTATGATATTGGTAGATGAGCAAAATTTATGACTTAAGAAACCATGGGAGAAAAATGAAAATCTCATGAAATCTGTTCCTAATCCATACAACCAAAAAGCTATCAGGAATCTGTTTTCCTGAAGTGGAAGAGCACTGTCTAGACTGAAACCTTGATTAAATGGTAAAAAAATCAGACAATCATTCATAAAAATGGGTAGCAAAAACCAGCCTAAATGATGACCTCATGATCATTAATGCATTTCTACGCACAAGGACTAATTTTGAGCAATGAGGATGATACCTGAGTCACCCCTACTCTCCAAACTTCTACATCATGCCAAATAGAGGCTCTTAGCCTCTACAAAATTTAAACTGTGCTTCGGCCTCTCTATATGTTGGGTCTTTAGAAGCACCAAGGCTAGAACTCAACTCAACTAACTGATGAAGAAATTATCTTAGAGGCTACAGAAGATCAGAAATCAGAGAGTGACACTGTCTCTGCATTTAACATTCTATTGTGAAAGGTTTAAGAGAGCAATTGGTCATGACAAAATTTTAATGACCTAAGAAATTCAAAACACAACTATGAATGAATGATGCCATTAACTCCAATGAACAAGAAATAATAGCTGATTTTTGGAGTTTTGAATTATTATTACAAACGGGTTTTGTTGAAGTGGTTTGATTGGGTGTGTTTTTCAAAACATACATATATATTCTGTTCATGTTCCCTTATAATTATAATGTATTTCAGCATTTTTGTAATAATAATGTATTTCGTCAAAGATTTTTTGTTCTGTAGAATGTATACATTTATACACTCTCTATAGCAGTGCTTCCCTACCTTTTTATCACCGCAGACCAGTCAACGTTTGATAAACTTACCACAACCCGGGGGGTAACATTGGTTAGATTGTTTTTCTTAAAAACTTTCAATTCAATTGTATTTAAATGTCTTCCGATTAAAAAACAGTTACACCAAAAAAATGAATAGAAAGTGGTTTAATGTAGAAAGTCACACACCTGAGAGAAATACACAGCATTAAATAAAATGGTAATAATGTAATATTCTTCAGGTGGTCCGGAACCATTTGATCTACGGACCAGTACTAGTCCATGGCTCGGGTGTTGGGGGACCTTTGCCCTACAGTAAAGATACTCTTAGTAATCTGATGTGAGGGTTGGTCCCATAAATGTTGGATTACTGAGAGTGTGCTGTACTTTTATATGTGTCAGAAACAGCAAATCCAAGATGAAGCTTTTCAAAAAATTCTGTTGTTTCTTTCTTTTAATGCAGTAAAATTAACCTAAAGGTATAAAATGAGACTTCTCAATATCACATTGATTATCTAGCCACAAATGAACACAAGGAGGCTCATTTTTAAGTTAATGAATTTACTAGGCTGAGTATTAAATATAAACTTTCTAATAACCTAAAACTAACAGTTACAATCAACAGAACTTAATACAGACACATCTTTTTCATCAATATTTGTATATTCGTTGTTTGGTTGAATTTCACTTTGTATGTAAGAATTTCAAAAACACTATCTAATAACATTAAGCATATTTTTTTTAAAAAATTTAAAAAGTAATAGTCATTTCTTCGATTTTTTTATTTTTTTGTATTATAAAATATTCAAAAATTATTCAATTCACCACAATGTAAATCTTTCTTTTTAAAAAAAGAAAACTTAAAAATCATTTTTTATTCACTAATGTAATTTTTTTTTACACTTGCAATTTCTTCTCATACCATGAAGGTAATATATTAATGAAGGATTGTTTTAAACAAATACACATAAAACATAAATGATACGAATGAAAGGTGAATAATAATGTGAAACACTATGTATATATTAAATAGAAAAAAATCAAACTGTTTCTTTTTAGAATAATTTTATGCAGTACACTATTCTATTCTCTCTAGTCACCCAACCGGTATAGTGGTTAGCGACGCTGACTGCTGTGCCATTGGGCCTGGGTTCGAATCCGAGAGAAGACATGGATGTTTGTAAATGCATAGTGCCTTCCTGGCATAGGGGAACTTAAAATAGCCATCAAGCTGCAAGTCCTCCTCTCACAAGATTGGTGGGAGGCCCTTCACCACCCCCAGGGTGTTCTCCCTCAAAATTGGGGTGAAACCAAGCTACATTGTTCTGTCATCTGTATGGTGCTCATTGCTATGGCTAAGGACAGGCATCACTTAGCCCTTTGCCATGAAGAATTTCGTGGGCCTTGATCAGGCCTTTGCCTATCAGGTGGCATTAGTAACAACAACAATTCTATTCTCTGCACTACCTCAGTAACTAATAAAAATGAGTTTCTTTTCCATATGTTACTTAAATTTGGAAGAATCAGAAGATTGTCAATTCAATTTTAATATTCAATATGTAATTCTGAGTATCAAAAGATGACTTAAACTATTTTAACATTTTTTGTTCTAATAAATAAAAAATATTAAATACTTTTAGAGGAACTGTAGAAGCTGGGTCAAAATCATTATATAGCAGAATATTCTGCTTCATTCCAAAACTTTCACGCACACCAAGTCTGTAAAATAATGGACTTTGTTGATCCTAGAAATTAATAAATGGAACATTAAAAAAAATTATAAAATTTTGCTATATCATAAAATTTATAGATATAAAAGGTATACCCACCAATATTGAGAGATCGACAATTGCAACATCTGCATTATAAAAGAGATCCAAAACATTCATCTCACCAAAATCTAATTTTTCAAACTGGACATGATGAAAAACAGCACCCACTGCTTGGCACACACATGCTTTTTCAATTTCATCATATGCTTTTAATCTTTGAGATCGGCGTTCCGGAATAGTCTATTAGCAATAAAAAATACTTTAAATTTAAGGGGGGAAATGTAACATATTAAAGCTAAATTATCAGAATAAATAATCCAATCTATACTTCAGCTGCATAATCATATAAAAGCACACAAAACTAAGCTTTTAATAGGAAATTTGTCACAAAAGGAATTTTTAATACAAGCAAAACAACTAAATTTAACATGATTTTTTTCATAGCATATAATTGTCCTTATTTTTTCCTACAAAAAGATTTAATTCTTAAGAACAGATGAGAGACAGATAATACTTCTATACTAAGCCAATCAATGTTTTATTTTATAATATGGCTCATAAAATATGAGAAACTGCTGTTATAAAAAATTTTAAAACACACAAAACACATTTTCACAATACAAATTCAGAAATATCATACTAAATTTGTGATTTTCAAAAATCGCTTTGAATTTTCTATCTTTCAACAAGATGAAGGCACTCCACAGGAACAAACATTTCATACATTTACTAAGAAATTATAAAATTTATTGATTTAAGTTTTAAATACACACTGAAGCACCAAAAAATGCCACAGGGTAGCAACAAGCAAATATTCAGATGGCAGTAGCATTACCTAAGAAATATATACAGGGTGCGGCACCCCCCCCGACAAACAATTGTTTATATAACTTTATATAAAAATTAACAAAATATATCAAATAATAAAAAGAGTACACTCATACTAATAAATAAATTTAAATGGTTTCAAAGTGACTGCCGTTTGCAGCAATGCAGAGGCGCAAACGCTTGCAAAAAATTTCAACAATGAACCTCAAGTCTTTTACCTTTAATATACTCCATATCCGCAGAAGTGATTGCTTTAGAGAGTCCCAAGTTTTGTGCCATTAAGTGCAGATCCTGGACTCTAAAATGGACCATACACTGTAATACATGGGATTGAGAGTCGGCAAGTAGGTGGTCATTCTTCAGATGATATCATGTCTGAAAAATTAACCTTGCACCACTCTTGGGTCTTTTTGGCTTTGCAAACTGGTGTAGTCTTGTTGAAGAGTCCAATTTGCATTTCCGAAATGCTTTTGGTCCCACGAAAGTACAACAGCTTCAATAATGTCCCTCTGGTACACTTTTTGATTGATTTTAATGCCCTCTTCCACAAAAACCAAAGGTGTTTTGCCACTTGCACAAATTCCACCCCAGACCATGACCAACTTTGGATATTGAAGATGTTCAACAATGTTCGAGGTGCTTGGAGCGTCCACACGCCAGATTCTATCATTTTGGGAGTTATGAACTTGTTGAACCATAAAGAGCTTATCATCAGTGAAAAGGAATATCTCCCAGCGCTGACTTGCAGCCCGGCTCAAAAGTTTTTGGCATCTTCGGATCCGTATGAGTTTGTTTTTTTCAGTGAGAAGCGCTGAGCTTTTTGCAACTTGTAAGGCTTCAGTCCAAGCTCCGTTTTTGCTATTCACCTCACCAATCTCTCACTTTTTCCCAAGTCACGAGTGATCTGTCTCATGGAAATCCTCGGATTTCTCTGGACTCTTTTTGACGGCCTTACGATTCCTTGAAGTGTTTACAAAACGTTTTCACCCACTTCCTGGACATCGACCATCATTGTCAAGCTCTCTGAAATGGCAGATTGCATCAGACACTGTTTGCCGAGGTACATTCAGCAAACGAACTGTTGTTTTCCTTGCTGAAACAACTCTAAAACGGCAGACCTTTTGCTCGACATTATCAAAAACACATAAATTAAAGTAAAAACTAAGAAATACATTTAAAAATATTTTATTATTAAAGTGTTAGATAAAGAAACATGAAAATATCAATTAAAAGGAAATTTGTAAACTATTCTAGGAGGCAAGAAATTTGTTCAAGTTTTTTTGCTGCATCCTGTATGTGGGTAGTTAATTGTCAAGGCTTTCATTTGTACTCAATTTATGTGAAAAGTTTTCTAACACGATTATGGCTGCAAGACAGGAATTAACAAACATTAATCATGGAATGCTAGTTGGAGCAACATGCATAGATATTTCTTTTGAAAACTGTTATGGAATTTAATATTCCTTCATCCCCACAGTGTCAAGTCTATGTCTAACAAAGTTTTTTTGAATAAAATAAGTTAAACAGTCTTGTTGTTTTATTATAAATTGCAAGGGAATAAACCAATAATTTCATAATTCTAATAATTTTTTCAATAATTTTGATTTACAAAAAAATATCAATACACACACAGTTATATTTTTAAAACTAGCATTTTTCTGAATGATATCTCAGCTATGTAGGCAGATCCAAAAAAAGGTTAGAAGCCACAGCATTTGAAAACTACATATTGTGGAGAAATTTTGTTTCCCCAGAGTGGAGACAAATGACATTACTTGTCATACAACTGATTTGTGGGTAGATAGTAAAAGTTTCCAAATGGTTAAGGACGATTGAAATGGAAAGACTCTGAGGATAATTGGTTTTGTTTGGAGGTGCGAGTTGTGATTCAATTTTTATGGACAAAGATTGTGTCTGCATCTACAATGAGCAGACAACATGTAGCAAAATTGTGTCACTCTTTTTAATCAGGCAGACAGGATGTCAAAAACCATAATATGACAGAGAGGGGCTGGCCAAGTCCTTCAATGACAGAAATCACCATGGCACGAATTGGAGAAATGATTCAAAATGATCAAAGGGTAACTCTGCATGAAATCTCGTCAGAGTTGGGACTGAGCTACGGTAGTGTGCAGCATATCATTTCTGATGTGCTGTGATATTTCAAGACAGTGCTGTGAAATCATCTGCTGAGACCTGGCTCAATGGAAAGGAACCTGATTTCTACCAAGATGGGTTAAACAAGTTGATTTGGTGTTCTGATAAATGCCTACATAGACTTGCTGATTATGTCAAAAAGTGATAGGTACATATGCCTCTTAATTCCCTTTTGTATTTTCTGTACATTGTTAATAAGTATTTTTTTTATTCGACTTGTAACCTTTTTTTAGACCCATCCTTGTATTAATTTAAAAATTAAATCACAGTCTAGATAGATTTTAAGCCCATGCAATGGCAAACCATTCTAAATCTTAAGATAATTTATATCAAGATCGTTCACTGATAAAAAAGAAATTCAATTGTCAAAGATTCGTTCCCTCAATTGATAGACAATAGGTTCTGTGCTGAAAAGAAATTTAGGACTGTTGTATACCTGATCTTTGTGTAAAATTTTTCGATATACATAGAAAAAAAAATTTAGCTTTTTTAAACATGTTTTATATCATATTTGTAATGTTTTTCTGTGTAATTTTATTATGTGAAATATTAAAGAATAATAAGTTCTTAAAAAGAAATTATTTTTAATGGAATCATCAGCTTTCAAAAAAACACACACTTTTAACACATTAAAACTCAATTCAGTGGTGCAACAGCCCAAGAGGGCCAAGGCCTACTATGCCCATCCCAGTGTACATGACCATTGGGCACTGAGGTGCATGAGCAGTTGTCCTCATCAGGTCCTCAGTGTGAAGCAAAACCCCCAGTGTTTTAGTCCCCAAGCAAACTTGGTACTCATTTATCGACCCACTACCATTAAGGTGAAAGGCTGAGTCGACCTTGCCCAGCCCGAGATTTGAACCCTGGACCTGTGGTGTGGAAACACGATACGCTACCACTTGACCACTGGGCCTAAAATATTCATATTATTTAATAATATCAAAATCAAAAATATTTAATTATTCATTGATGGCTTCAATATAACTTTCAAGATTTTTGAATGCTTTATATATATATTAACTATGTAATAAAGAATGCTTTCACTGATTCAACAAAAATGTTTTTAAAAAATTTATACCACTTTAACCAGAACAACCATCAGGACATATCAGTAATAAATAAATCTATCAACAAACGAAACAAGGATTTAATCACATGAAGTTTCAATATGATGTCTGATTTAAAAAAAAAACATGAAATTTTAATATTTTTAAAAAGACTTAAACAGCAAGTGAAATTAATTTAAAAAACGATAAAAACCAACATGAAATTAAAAAAAAGTGATAGGGAAAAAAACGAGACTTACCAAATCAATTACACAGACAACATCTTTTTTTGGTGGTTGGTGATTGTTGACTACAGCTCGAGAATCGCCTTCAGCCATATTTTCATAAGTAAAACAAACTATAAGTAAAAACAAACATAATTAATTCAACACCAAATCTTTTACCCCCACACGTCCAAATTAAAATATATTAAGATTATTTATAAACGTAAAATAAAAATATACTTTTTTCTCAATGCTCGACGAATATCCGACTTTGTCAGTCGGTACTGGGAGGCTCGGCGTCAAATGGTCAAAAAGCCAAACACACGGGTGTTGGATAAATATAACTTTTTCTGATTATATATTCTTAAAAACTGGAAATCATGATACTCGGCAAACAGTATTTATTAAATTAATTCAATATCAGTGTTTTAGATATTTATTATTTTTGATCTTTTAAATAACAATCCAATGGATACTTTACTAATTAATTCTACATTTACCATGTTTTTTTCTCTCTCAGATTAAATAAAGTCTTTGCTGTTTAATGCAAAAATAAGTCTCATTTAAATTAAACAGAAATACAAGCACAAGAAAGAAAGATCAAAATATAAATATAGCACTATCACATTAAAAGTGAAAAAAATTAAAAATGCTTATATAACTATTTTGAAAACTCTCCAAGTACATGACACAAATATTTATTAATTTGAAAGCACAAACTAGATATATTTTTATTTTTGATAAATCAAAAGAGGAAAAAGATACAGTGAAAATATGTTAAACATGAAAACAATTAAAATGAAATATCGGTTAACACAACATAATACAATGGTCCTGACAAAGAACTAAGTATTATGTATTTTCATGCATCTCCCCTCCCCCCTTAACATGAAAAAATTCCCTTTCTGCGAATGAACAAAATACAGAAAACACCAGATATTTTAGAGAAGTGTGAAATGAAAGAGAGGCGGTTTCGCTTTATATTCTGTATTATTGGATTGTCCTACTGTATCATTAAAATAATTCATTGCAGTAAATGATGAAATTGTGTGTACAGCCCCAATTACGGCAGACAAAGACATTTTGTAGTTTGTTCAAAACTCAAAAAATTTCATTACAGATTCCGAAAGAGCAAATGAAATGAACAGCTCCTGTTCCACGTCATCCGAAATGAGGAACATCATGAAAAGTATGTGTAGTTATTTAAACGCACATTCCAATGGTTAAATGTATAACAACATGAGTAACAACGAACAATTTATTGACAATTTGATGCTAAAAAACAATGCAAAGAAAAATATCAATTATTTTTCAAAAACTCAATAAATGTTTTGCTTTTCAAAAAACTTGAATGTTTTGTATTAAATTTCATTAAGCTCTAGTGAATGTTTTTGTGTGTGTTTCATTAATTTTTATTAAATACATGCATATATACATATATGTATGCAAATAAAAATGTTCTCTAATAAACTTAGTTTTGTTAAATATTTCTTTTCTTTTTTTTTTTTTTTTTTTTTTGCAATATCCTTTTCAGACGAAATTCTTTTAGCATGAAAAAATATTTCTGTCCCCTCAGTTTCCTGATAAACAATTTCCGCTGTATATACATAGAGAGAAAGGGAAATATAAATGCTGCAAGATCAAGAAGATAAATGTTAGTTAATTCTATGATTCAAGGAATTTTAAAATAAGGTCATATGTGTTTTATATGCATGAAAGTTTTTGTTACAAAATATATACATCCAATAATTTCAATCATTTATTTACAAATGTATTTTTCAGCTTTTATATGCTTGATGAGAATTGTAACCTTAAATGCAAGTACATTTGAACCTAATGAACTAGACAGTGATAAATATCTTTTCTATCTTCAAAAAGTAATGACTATAATAACTGTAAGAAACTAGCACACTTTATATAATATTTTAAAAAATATTTTTCCAACATAAATTGATACTATTTCATATTTATCAGTACACAAAAAGTTTACATTTAGTGTTTATTTAATTCATATATTAAACAAGTAAATATTAAAAAAAAATTAAGTCAATTCCTACTTAGGTCAACAAAGAAAAATTTTATTTTAATTACTTTTTGTAAAATAGTTACAATTAATATAAATATGTATACATATGACAGAATCACAATATGAAGTGACAAAATAAAAAGGGATTTTCCTTGCAATTTTCCATTTTCGTTTCTATATATGGTGTTGGACTATTTTGTTTGTTTGTTATTATTTATTCAAAAATTAAATTTAATTATTCTAATAAAATAGTATAGTAAAAAAGAAATCCCAATCTCAGAAATTAAGCCATCCTAAGTGGGATTCAAAATCATGACCTTTGGATTAGAAATCCAACACGCTATCCATTGTGTAACAGAAACACAATGAGCGATTTTCCTTTTTATGTATGGTGTTAAGACTATTATTTTTGTTTGTCACTATTTATTAATTAATTATATTTTTTTAGTGAATTAATACTTGAAAAACTGAATTAACATCAAGTGTCATCCACTACAAGTTTTAAATGTATTTTAACTTCAGTGGATCAATAGAAAGTATTTTATTAATGATTGAAAATTTGAACACACACACACGATATATATATCCCTCCCTTCCTCAGTGGCACGACAGCCCAGGGTGGGACTTGGCCTTCTCAAGAAGCCTTTTGCAGGCCAGCCTTCTTCCTGCTAGGCAATATACATATAAATAAATATATATAGGGAGAGTGTGAACTAATAGTAGGAATTGAAAAATTTCTTCATTCAGAATCAATAAATAAATATTTTGATGTAACAGATTACCAAGAAGGATTTTTTTCATTTATTAGTGTTCTTTGCAAAAATGACGATCATACATTACTCCTTCAATATACACCAATATACTTATACTAGCTGCATGGCCCGGCGTTGCACGGGCTTTCTCTACTTTTATAAATTTTCCCTTTCCTTCACAAAATCAGCGTTGCTCGGGTTTTTACAGAGTTTATAACTTAAAATTCCCTGTTTTTGAAATTTTTTCGCTTCTTTTCTTTGTCAAACAGGTTTATTTTCCCCCGGCGTTGCACGAAAATTTTTAAATGCATAACATGTTGTCAAGGAAATTCCCTTTTCCCTTCTCGCTATCAGAGCTGTCGAGCAAATGAACAGTGGGACTTTAATATTCACTCACTCACTGTACCTTTTTAAAAATAGTTGTATGTTGAAAACAGTAGAAATTTTTATAATTACAAAATCGAAACCGGGTCCAACAATTAGTAATGAAGCAATCACACCGTGAAATCGTCGGGAAAAAGAAGTGAAAAGACCTTTAAAATAAAAGGAACAGTTATTCCTATTGTAAAAATGCTTTATTTGTTAAAGCTTTAATTCGGGCTTCATTTTTAAGTTAATGCCTTCAAACTTCATATATCGATTGCAAACAACAGTAATTTTAAACAAAAAATGTAACAAAAATAATTCTTAAATATTTTTAGCAAAAAGAGGAAAAAAAACCGAAAAACAATTTAAAAAAAAAAAAAAAAAAACTGCAACTTTTAAGTAATTTTTCAATCTGTACAGATTACGGATAATATCGTTCTACACACGGCAAAAAAGTTTCGTGAGATTATTTTTATAAATAAAGAAGTTATTAAGTATTTAAATAAAATTTTGAGTATTTTTTGAAAAATCGTAGGAAAAAAAAAGTTTTTGATATTCAATTTCGCCAAATCTGGTGATTTTCAATATTTATATATATAGGCGTACCTTCTTTTCTAGTGTAACCTTTCATCAAACGTAACGGGCTGAAAGTTAATGCCTTCAAACATCGATTGCAGACAATGGTAACTTTTAAACAAAAAATGAAACAAAAATAATGCTAAAATATTTCTCGCAAAAAGAGAAAAATCGAAAAACTGTATTAAATGTTGAAATAAAATTGTGAGCATTTTTTTAAACGTTCGATACGCGGGAAAAAAGTTTCATACAATTATTTTTATAAATGAAGTTAAAAAAACTTTGCAGTAATTTTTAAACGAAAAATGTAACAAAAATAATTCTTAAATATTTCTAGCAGAAAGAGAAAACACGAAAAAAACCCACAATTTAAAAAAAAAACCGTAATTTTTTAAGATTACGGATAATATATCGTTCTACACACGGAAAAAAAAGTTTCGTGAGATTATTTTTATAAATAAAGAATTATTTTTATAAATAAAGAAGTTATTAAGTATTTAAATAAAATTTTCAGTATTTTTTGAAAAATCGTAAGAAAAAGTTTTTGATATTCAATTTCGCCAAATCTGGGGATTTTCAATATTTATAGGCGCACTTTCTTTTCTAGTGGAACCTTTCATCAAACATAGAGGGCTGAGTGGAAAAAGAGTTTTCTGGCGCGAAACAGGTTTTCGCCGCCAAACTCAGAGCTATTGTAAAATTGATTTTTTTTAAAGTTTTAATTTATTTTCAGGCTTCATTTTTAAGTTAATGCCTTCAAAATTCATATATCGATTGAAAACAACGGTAATTTTTAAACAAAAAAACTTTAAAAAAGTAATGTAGGCATATTTCTCGCAAAAAGGGGGAGAAAACCCGAAAAACACAATTTTTTTAAAAAAAACCCGTAATTTTTAAGATAGTTTATCAATCTTTGTACAGATTACATATAATATCGTTCCACACACGGAAAAAAAGTTTCGTGGGATTATTTTTATAAATACAGAAGTTATTAAGTATTTAAATAAAATTTTGAGTATTTTTTTGAAAAATCATAAAAAAAACAGTTTTGGACATTTAATTTTTTAAATGACTGATTCTAAAAGAGAAAAGCATGAACTTTTTTAGTGTAAAATATTTTTTCATTAGCGCGAAAGAAAATGCCAGCGGAACGATTTAGAAATCATACTCATAAAAACGTATCGATTTCGACTCATTTTTAAAAAATCGTAAAAAATAGAAAATATAATTTTTTTTTACAAAATAAATTATACTGTATCGTGGCGAAGTAAATGATCTTTACGATTTTGTAATCATTTTTTGTCTGAGTCACATGAAAAAAAATTAGATCACGTTTTAAAAACGTCTGAAAAAAAATTAGTTTCGAAATCCCCTGGCGGTGAAAAATGGCACTAATTATGCGTTTTAAGGTTTTTAATTAATATATTTTTAACTAATTGGAATATCGGATTATATAAATGGTAAAAACGGATTCCTCGGATCATTCCCGTGCTTTTGGTACCTTCCGCGAGTTTCTGCGTCGTGCGGTTCGTGAGAAGATAGGGTCCATAGATACGTTTGTTGATCTATGAATTTTAATAGTGTAGATTCCTACATGAAACAAATTGGGATTAAAAATTTTATAAAAGATTATTTGTATAATTAAATATTCATATTTTAATACAACTTTTACTATTTTTAAGATTAGAAATAAAATATACAAAGTGTTATATAAATAAATTTCATAAAATACATTATGGTCTACATTTTGTAATTTATATATTTTTTAAAGAAAGCAGTCTTCAACAAATCGAAAGCTATTTAAAACCAGAGACTAATTAATCCTC
Source organism: Trichonephila clavipes (assembly GCA_019973935.1). Classification (NCBI taxonomy): domain Eukaryota; kingdom Metazoa; phylum Arthropoda; class Arachnida; order Araneae; family Nephilidae; genus Trichonephila; species Trichonephila clavipes. Next base: position 125,732 of record BMAU01019584.1, on the reverse strand, counting down.
ATCTACACATACCAATAACATGAAGTGATTATTCTCAGCATAATATGTAGAGGCAAGCACTGTGCAAAACATTTGTTTAAGATATTAAAGTAAGTTTAAAAATAAATCTAGAATGATCGTCAAAAACAAAGTAAATGGCAAATAAAATCTTAGATGTGTCATAAAAAATCATTTTTAATCGAAAGTAAATAAATTTTGGTGGAGGTGTTTCCCTACCAGGTCAGATATATTTAAAACAGGCAACTAGAAAAAGGAGACACAATAGCGATGATGTACAGGATCTTCAAGCAAAATATGGCAAAAAGTATATGGGACATTTAAATAGAACAAAATTTCAGCAGGATAATGCTATTGCTTTTAAATTAAAAGATATCATGGAATTATTTGAGAAAATAGCAAATAACAGTAGTATTAACATTTACAATTTGTTCACACCTTCACAATACTTTGATACAGATTATTGGGATTCAGAATGGCAAAATTTTCTAAACGTAAATTTGAAATAATGTATAATTAAGATGAAAACAATTACAAAAAGACAGAGTAAAATATGATATAATTAAAGAAAAAACATCTTCTAAAGAAATCATTTAGTCAAATGATTAAAACTATGGGTTTAAAAAAAATTTTCAGTTTTATAAACATGTATAAAAATCAGATTAGGCTGCATTTAAAAACTATGTATGCCTCTGAATAAGATTTTGTACATGTTTCTATTTAAGATGATACTTAAATGAATTATCAGTGATAATTATTGCATTTGTAAACTAAAACAATGTTTCTAAGCTGCTGGGTCACAAGTTATTTCTAACTGTATCTCAATCAATCAGTCATAAAAAAAAATGGACAGAGCACACAAAATCTGAAATAGAGCTCTATCATATTGAGATAAAAATGTTGTTGTTGTTTCCAATCCCCTTGGAGCAGGAAAGCCTACACCAAGTCCATTTGACCTTTCCGCATAATAGTCTCACACACAAGGTCTTGCTCTTCATACAACTGTCACAGAGAAATGCCCCAGCAGTCCAGAAGATGAGCAGGAGAAGCAAGGAGAGAGCAGGGACAGATAAAGAAAGACTTTACCCCCTGCACAAAAGTCATACTACGCAGGTGACCGCTTCTAAGGCGCACCAAGGTCGTCTGATGAGCCCTGAAACTCCTGCACTGTATAGATAGGCCAGGACTCTTAGCTGCGTACCAGTGGTGAGCAGGAGGGTTTCGCCAAGTCAAATGCATTTTATTTCTTTGGAAGGAATGAATTTCCATATGGGTTAAGACAGTGGAACTGGGGTTAGGGAGATCACATCCCCTATCAGCCAGCTCATCAGCAGCTTTGTTCCCAGGCACACCCACATGCGATGGAATCCATTGGAGACATACTTGTTTCCTCTGACCAAGCCTAACTAATTTGGATAAAATATCTAGACCTAATTTTTAAAATGATTACATTCATTAGTTAATGATGCATCTCAGAAAAGGTATAAACTGTACTATAAATAGTGGCAGTTTATTCAATTTATTTACAATGCTGATTTTCCATTATCTATAGCTGCATGTACATTTAATTTTAGAACCAGTTTGATGAGACAGATGTACCCTTTCTACATTTTCTTTTTAAATCAACAGATGATTGCTAATTGAAATTCTCATCACAGCCTGCAAATTTATGTCACAGCCAACTTACAGCTATGTTTACCCTTGTTGATCTTCATGCAAAGAAAACTTTGCTCACAAATACACAATCTTAACTTATCAAAGTGGCACAACAGCCCATAAGAGCTAAGGTCTATTGTGCCCATCTCAGTACACGTGACCTTGGAAGGTGCATGAGCAGATGTTCTGGTCAAGTGGTCAGTCTGGCACATAACCCCTAATGTTTAGTTCACAAGAAGCTTGGTACTCATTTATCAACCTACTGAAGGGATGAAAGGCTGATTCGACCTTGTCCTGCTTGGGATCTGAACCTCAGACCTGTGGTGCGGAAGCACCCTGCACTACTACTCAGCTACTGGGCTCAATACACTACCTACCAATAAGTAATTGGGACACCTGTGATGAAAAAAGTTAAACAAAATGTTTTCATACTCAGTAGTTGGTAGAGTCTCCACCTGAGGCACAATTTATAGCCTTAACCCTCTGAGGCATACTTTCCTCAAGGGTTTGGATGATGAACAGTGGAATTTTCTTTCACCAATTTTGGACGGTTGCTGCACCCCTTAATTCGGCGATCCAAATCACCTTAAAAGTTTTCTATAGGATTCAAGTCTGGACTCTGGGCAGGCCAGTCCAGTCAGTTCAACTTATTGTCATCAAACCAATCCATGAGTGAACCTCGCAACATGACAAGTGGTGTTGTCTTCCTGAACATAATAATGGTCAAACCAATAAAATTACCACAGCGTAGGAAGCACACTGTTGTCTAGAATAATGGAATAGGAGCTGGTGTTGAGCTTACCATGATTTGGGATCAAGGGTCTCAGTCCATACCACAAGAAACATCCCCAGACCATAATTACACCATCAAACTTTTCTGCAGGCACAATGCATTCAGGTAAAAAGCATTCTCTAGCCATAGGCCAAACCCAGACTCTGTCATCCAACTGGTAGATATTGAACCTTGACTCATCACTCCAGAGAACCTGTTTCCCCTCATCTATGGCCCAATTTTAAAGTGCTCAACTGAGCAGTGTGGTTGGATTTCGTAATCAAAGGATTATGTGCTGCAGCATGACCACGGAAACCAAGCAAATGTTCTTCCTTGCAGATGGTATTTATCCAAACAGTCCTGGATGCTAATTGAAACTTCTGGAGTATGTGGGACATCGGTTTGGTGTGGGTTTTCCAAATTTCTTTGGATAGCACTTGTCTGTCTCCAACTATTAAGTTTAATGAATTTGCTCGGTTGAAGTGCATTTCGACAATCACCACTCACCTTCCACTTTTTAATCATAAGAGCCACTGTTGATTTTGGAATGTTAAACTCACTAGATATGTTCCTTAAAAGGATAGGCTATTTCATCTGACAATTAGTCAAACAGCTTCTCGAAGTCAAACAGCTCTGAATTTCATGGCATCTTGAATGTGACTAAATCCAATGCTGTTCTCTGTATGATATTTAAGTGCAGAAGGTGCGACATGGATTAGAACTGCTGATATCCTTATTTGCATGGGTGTCCAAATACTTATTGATAAATAGTGTATAAGTCAATCTAAATATAAAGAACATTTTAACAGTAAATTTCTTCATAGAAGGGGGGAAATTTTTCATCAAAGATCTATAATAGTCAGTGTCATAGCATTAAATATTTTCTTCATAATGGGATCTGACTGCAAGTCAGTAAGTTCAAGCTACAACTTCTCAGGTACTATATTATTATTATTACTAATGGGACAAAAAAGAGAGCAAATTGAATTTAGACTCAATATTCTTAAAACCTTCTAGTGACCCTCATCCTCCTAAATCTGCAGATGATTTCTAATCTTAGCAGAAACACTTTCAGATAATTTGTTTTCCTAAAAAAGAAATTCTGTTATCCAAATAGCAGGAAAATATGAGATGAATCTTTGGTCATGTACAGGTGAGAAATCTTGTTTCAAAGCAGATTTCCTGAATGTCTTGATAGGCTGCATGTGGCTCACAGGCGGCTATATGGCCACCCGAGGTTCAACTTATTAGTGGAGACTAGAAGGAGCAACTATTGTGTCTTAACTTAAACTATATATTAATAAAAAAATATTTATATTAAAAATTTGCTCAATTTTTACTTTAGTTGAAAATAAAAATTATTATGAGAAAAAAAATATTTCATAAAGCTATTTGCTGAAGATAATGAAACTCATAAAATAATTCTCAACAAAAACATTTATTCATCACCATTTATTCAAAGTACATACCATTTTTAAAAATCTTAATATTAATTTTTTTATAATAAGAATATAACTATAATTACATACAGGGTCCAGCATATTAACCTCTCCTGCTTCAAAAGGCAATTACAAACAAACAAAACAAGATACAGAGAAAAGTCTTATTTGTGAACAACAAATACAATGCCATTTTATACTAATTAGTTTTAAAATGATGACACATTGACAAAGTTTTCCCCATAAGTTGTCCATAGTTTAGTTTATCTTCTTTGAAAAAATAAGGACCCCCCACACACACACAAATTCAGCAACAATATACCAAACTGTCACATGAGGACTGTAAAGTGGTCGTTGGTGAAGCAGCTGAGAATTTTCTGCCCAGTAGCGAAAATTTTGTTAATTCACAGTGCCTGACAAGTGGAAAAAGTGGGCCTTATCAGACAAACACAAAACAGTGCCAAGAGGAATGTTCTGAAGAACTTTTGGGAAAGACTTTGTCAATGTATCACCATTGAAGGACACAATTTTTAAAACCAATTAATGTAAAATGGCTTCCTATGTGTTGGTCACCAATAAAAGACTTTTCTCTGTATCTTGTTTTGCTTGTTTGTAACTGCCTTTTGAAACAGGGGAGGTTAATATGCCGGACCCTGTACTATGATTAAGAACCATCTCTAATATTTCAGCTTATATTTTTTACATAATTGAATCCAATCAGCAGTTTATACTAATTTACAGTTTGAAAATTGTAAGTGAATGAATAAATAATATTTATTAATCTTGAAATTTTTAAAATTCTAGTCACAATTAAGCAGCAAAACAAAATATTTTTACTACTTAAATATTTGCTTGGTTTTTTTATATTATAAAATCAAATTGAAGTCAAAATTAAAAGAAGCAAATATTTAATAACACAGCATTTAGACATCCATTTTATTAATAAAAATTTTAGGACAAATCTTAAATTAATTTCATTTATATAATTATTTAATTTAATATAAACAACACAAACCACTTTACTTTTGAATTACTGAATATCAGAATGTGATACACATAATAAATTTATGAACCATGTGGAAAAAATTAGGTCATATTATTTTTAAAATTTTAATATACATGAATGTATAAAAGAAGTAATTTCTCAAAAAAAAAAAAAAAAAAAAAAAAACTCAAGGATGAAAATTGTTTTTTTCTTCTTTTTTTTTTTTTCAATGTGTTTATGTTACAACAAATTTGCAAATTAAGTTACCGTAAAATTCACCGTATAACGCGTACTTTTAACACAAAAAATGAGGTCGAAATTTATAGGGGTGCGCGTTATATATGCCGGATATAAAAAATGATAGTTTCAAAAATAAAAAAAACTTATAAGCACAAGAAAAATTAGACTTCTACATAGATCAGGCTATTGTTTATTTGAAAGAAACGGCATACATAATGAAATTAAAGAATTCTGATTCTAAAAATATACTATTTTTCAAAATTCTGGGATAATGCCTTGAATAAATGGCTTAAAAATATACCAGCATTGCACACGCATATTTCGCGTTCTTTCGTAACAATGGGGGTGCTTGTTATACGGCGAATATACCTAGAAATTAAAAAATGCAGCTTGAAAGTATGGGTTGCTATACGCCGGATTTTACGGTAGTTATTTTTGTCTTTTGCTGTTTTATTTTAGAATCAACAACTGATTGAACAACTTCAGATTTATGTTCAATTTAAATTTTTCAAAAAATGATTTTATTCTGGAGCAATTTAGACACAGAAATTATATAATTAACTAGCGGTCCCCCCCCACACAGACGTTGTCCTGAACACATGTCTTAAATCCGAAAATTACCAACTTTTTGAATAAGTTGTTACAATCTGGACTGTTTTGATGAAATATTTTACAAAGAAAGTTATTACAATACATGACATCATCACATGTACAGTTACCACAATTCAACCTATCGATTGCGTGTGAGTATGTATTTACTATGAGCTAAGTTGAATATAGAAGCTATTCTGAATAGAAAAACTTGTTTTGATTAAAGGGTAAAGAGAAGATAAAACTTGAGCTATTTTCATAACAGGTATAGTTTTTATGCACAAAAAATAAATTTATCATAATGCTATTGAATGTACAATGTTTTTGGTTAATCCTTGAGGGGTATAAGCAAACAAATGTGATGGTTTACCAAACCTCGGACATGCCATGCAACAAATAATTGGCCGTGCGAAAAGCAAGGGTTTTCTAAATCTAAGCCAAAAGTTGTCATTGTTTGACCTTGTGACTTATTAATGGTCATACCAAATGCCAAGCGAACTGGAAATTGCAAACATTTGAATGGGTAGGTGAGTCTGAAAGAATCATTGGGATCAATGGTAGAAGTACAACTTCACCTTGAAGTTAGCCGCTCAAAATAGTGGCCTCAAAAATATTGCCCATAATTTTTTTTATGAACAATCGCACACCCTTACATAATTTTGGCGCACTTTTAACTAATTGCGATATTGGACCTAATTGTGAATTCAAATTATTCTCGAATCCCCACTTGAACCCACACTAAAAATATCATCCAAATCGGTCCAGCCGTTTAGGAGGAGTTCAGTCACATACACACGCACAGAAGAATTATACACATAGATATATGCCGTATCATGGGGAAATGAATGATCTTTTCGATTCTGTTCTTATTTTTTGTCTGATTTTGATAGAAAAATTAGATTGTAATTTTAAAAACGGCGAAAATATCGGAAAATTCTCCTCTTTCTTTTTCCCCCTTGCCGCGCATAAGCAGAATAAACAACACACAGGGGAAAAACAATTATGCATTTTAAGGTTTTTAATTAATATCTTTTTAACTAATTACGATATTGGATACAATTGTGAATCGAAACCATTCTCGAATCCACTTGAACCCACACACAAAAAATGTCATGAAAATTGGTTCAGCCGTTTAGGAGGAGTTCAGTTACATACACACACAGAAGAATTAATATATAAAGATTGTTTGAAAATATATTAATTAAAAACGCTAAAAAGCATGATTTGTTTCCATTTTGTAACAATGAAGACCCGGTTTGCTCAATTTAGCTAAAAATCGATTTTCGACGCCAACTTACGTCACTTTTATAACAATAACCTTGTTACAACAATGCAGGTGAATATTGAGTTGAATGTTTTTAATTAATATCTTTTTAACTAATTGTGATATCCTACAGAATTGTGAATCTAAAGCATTCTCGAATCCACTTGAACCCACACAAAAAATTTCATCAAAATCGGTCTAACCATTTAGGAGGAGTTTAGTCGCATACACACGCACAGAAGATTTTTATATATAAAGATTAGACATATGAACATTTTTAGAATAATATTTTATTTTTAGATAAAAAATTGTTTATTAATCTTTTATTAATTTTACAGAAAATATAAAATAAAAGTTATATGTGGTAGTTATAAACATATCAAGCTTTATTTTCATGTATATAAATATAATTATGTAATTACTGATTCAGTAACTGTATCTAAAGTTTTAATGTCATTTTAATCGTGTTAATCCATATCATCATATTTAACATGGTTTTAGTTCTTTTACATATAAGATACATATATATTTCAGCTATATTATTTGATATAAACCTACCTAAAATTATTTTAAGTACATTAACTAATTGTTTTTATTGTTAGTTTTTATGCTTGTCTAAAATTCTGAATTTAACAAAATGAATTTAAATATATATTGCTATTAAATATATACATATTTATTGTTAACCATCTCAAGAGAAATATATAAAAAAGGCACATTTTAGATCTTTCTTGAAATAAGAGTAAAAAATCAAAAATGTAATTCAATCAGTCATATAAAAATAATAAATTCAGTCAAATCATCATGGAAATGAACAGTTGTTTAACTTTTAATAAAGCTAAGACAATAATAAATCTAACAGAAAAAGAAATTGTGTTATTCTTTTCTATATATATTTATATATATATATCTTAAAAGAATATCTCTCATACTTACAAAAAATTTCACTTTTATTCATACGCATGAGGATTTTTTGTGTGTATGCATATATAAATAAATATTTATAATATATATAAATATTTCATCATTTTTCCTGAACTTTGGAATTATATATTATGCTATACACAGATTTAACTATAAATTTAAAAAAAAAAGAGCACTATTAAAAAAAGGTTAAAAAAAGCATTTCTTACAGCCACCCATCCAGTATAGTGGTTAGCGACACTAACTGCTGTGCCATAGGGCCTGGGTTCAAATCAGTGAGAAGGCATGGTTGTTTGTAGATGTATAGTGCCTTTGTGGCAAGGGGTACTCTAAATAGCCATCAAACCACAAGTACTCTTGTGAGGTTGGTGGAAGGAAAAGAGAGCTGTGACAAGCCCTAGAGTGTTCTAGCTCAACACTGGGGTGGAAATGAACCAAATCATACTGTCACTTGCATGGTGCTCAAAGCTACAGCTAACAACAGGTGTACAATTAATTTAGCCCAGGGATCAGCAACCAATGGCATGAAGTACAATTCTAAGTGTGGCCCTCTGTATAACTCTACAAATTTATCAATTCTTGAGTGGATGAAAGCAGATAAATTTGTAATGGGCCTTATTTGACAAACATCTTCAGAATTATGGATGCTTACAGAATTATGAAAAACCCTGAACAATAACTCTAAATATTAATTTACAGCTATTTTGCAAATTATTGAATATCACTGCTGGTTGATTGATTGATTGAATATTAACGTCGCACTGTTCAGCTACACGAGGGCTTTTGGAGACGGACCACATAATTTTGAACCATGGTCAAGTGACGTGGACGACACCTGAGCTTGCACCCCCTCTCCTAACTACCACACCACACCAACTAGAGGACGTTCAGCTCTCGACAGATTTAACATGCATCGCTGCCCTACACGGCGGGTCTTTAGTGGTACTGGGCTCGAACTCGTGACAAAGCATGCCCTGATCCGATACCTATACCACTCGGCTACCACGGCCACATATCACTGCTGGAGTAATTTAGTTGTTTGAAGAGACAACTGCAAGTATTTTGGCTCTGCATATCCAAATAAAGAAATCTTTCCTAATGCAAAACATATTTCGGTTGAATCCTAGGAGGACCCACTTTTGGTCGCCAAATTTTTTTGTCACCAAATTTTGAGCGATAAAGGTTACAATATGGTAACCCTTCCATTTCATCCAAAAATTTGGATTTTCAAATCACCTAAAAAATGGCAACCCTAAAAAAGTACAACGTTTTTCGCCTTTTCCGAAAAAACGTCATTTTGACATTTGACTTCGTTTGAGAAGGTCTGATCTCCTCCGGTTGTTGTTAAGAATGGCGTGTGAAAGGAAATTAATTGAAAGTGAGGCTACGACAGGTTTCTTTGTGCTCCTGGGCACAAAGGGGAAGAAAGAGACGTTAGAATGGTGTATGAAAGCTAATTTAATTGCTTCTCGTTATGAATGTCCGAGGTTTAAAAAAAATATGCGTTTGTAAGAACGAAAGGGAACGGTTGACGGCTACGAATGGCGTTGCCGCAACCAGTCGAAAGATAATCGCCACGACGTTGTTCGGAGTGTGATAAAGGGCACTTGGTTTAGCGAAAGCAAACTTACTATAATAATTATCTTGCGTTTGACCAGATATTGGTTTGGCAAGAGCATGAATGCGTTCGTGGTGAATGACTTGAAAGTTAATAAGAACAGGTCACAAGTTGGTGGATGACAATTTTCATGAATTCCTTGCATCCATCGCAAGGGTGTATCCACCAACGGAACATGACGAAATGCAAGCGTAAGGTAAGTGCCTTTTAAAATTTTTAAAATGATTGATTTCATGTATTTCTTCAATTTTATATTTGCGAAACGCCCCTTTCGTCTTTTTTAAAAATGTAAATCATGTTGTACACACTGGTTTTAGAATGCTTTTTAAAATGAATTTCATTGCTTTCTCCATTTTTTTCTTTATATAATGATTAATTTAATGTATTTATTCGTTTTCATCTTTGCGAAACGCCCATTTCATCCCCCGCTGACGCATGCGCTTCCCAAGAGTTTTTGTCATTGACGCCTTTTTGAAAACCTTCAATTTGGCGCTTTTGGCGAAAAATTTTTTGGCGCCAAAAACAGCAGTGGGTCCTCCTAGGATTTTACCCATATTTCGAGTCTGCAAAAAGTTGTTTAAGAACTGAATGCTCAAAATCGTGTCAAAATGACAGTCATAAATTATACCCCTGATTTTGCGATGTGAAAGTAAAGCAGTGCAAGTACTAGGATCATATTAAAATTTTTATTTAACTATAATGAATGGAAATACTTATATTTTATGTTGTCTATTTCTTATTTTAATAAATATGTTTAAAATACATAACATATGTATAACTTTGATGTTTTTATTTTTGTTGAAGAAATAATTATATTTCACACTGTTTATTCTTACGTTATAAAATATCTGTAAATGATACAAAATTAATACATAATGAAACTGTAAACCTATATTATTAACCTCTATTCTCGAACTCTGCATGCATTATAGTGGGAATTGAATTGTTTAAAAAATATCCTACTGTGTGGCACACTGAATCACATTGGTAAGTTGGTTTGGCAAGCCACAGCTAAAAGGTTGTCAACTCCTGATTTAGCCCTTTGCCATGATGGACTTCATGGGTCTTAATCTGACATGGTCAATCAGGTGGCAATAGCAACAACAACAGCATTTCTCACAAATGACCGAGACTTATTACATTTTAAAAAAAGCAATTTTTTCTCAATTAATAGAATACATTAACCATTACTGGTTAACGCATAAGTAACCAAAATAATTTTTATATTCAAATGATAAAAAACTATATGATGAACATCACAAAATTAGCCTTTAGTCAACCAATTTTCTTTATGAAAAATTTGTGATTAATAGTTTTCTTACAATTTTAATAACAGCTTTAAAATCCCAAAAATGCAAATCAATTGTGAGAGTTGCATTTACACTTTAAATCATGATATTTTCAAATTTTAATACATATGTTTGAAACATACAACTTGAATTAAATTTTATTTCTGTCTAAGTACGTATCATTCGCATATAAACCGAATATTTTTGGAACTTTTTTAAAATTGAAGTAAGAGGGTCAGCTTACTTATAGATCTACTGATCTTGAAGAAACATTGTTTAGAAAAAACAATTTTTTTGACCTTTTTCCATTAGCCATGGGTAAACAATTTAAATATTATTCGGAAGGTTAGACTAAAACTTTTATTCTAAAAGAAATGAAGTCACATAAATCCTTCAATGCCAGTCTTTTTCTGAACAGCTTGTAAAATTTCCATTCACTGAATGGGATGTTTGAATGCATATCATCATCATGCAGCAAGTTTTTTCTCCAAGGCATGAAGGAAATACAATATGAAAGTTTTTATAGTGTCATTACACAGATCATATTTCAAAAGAAATTCATTGTTATCTAATCATCTGGATAAGTTTCAATATCCTTATAACTCATATTTATGTGGAAAGAGTAACCCCTGGAGAAAACACTTATAAATACATTAATACTCCCATACATTAATCGATAAATACAATACAAGCAAGAGCAGACTGGCTATTGACTCGAGAAAAAAAATGCCAATTCAAATGAATGTAGAAAATGAGGACATGGTTAATCAAAAACTATGAAAAAAAGATTTAAGGATATGTATTAAGTTTAAGGTAATCCAAAATCTGATTCCTATGTAACTTCAACATTAGTTGAAATATATGTGAATGCAAGTAAGAAAATATTTCTAAAAATAACAATTTCCTGCTACATTTCAATATAAATATAAAATGAAGGTCTTGTTTACTTTTTATGCGAGGTACAGAAAAACATACAGAATTCAAAGTATCAAAAATTTGTATAAAGCTCAAAAGAAATACACTTAAAAAACAGAAACTCAACACAGATCACCAATACAGAAATTTGAATTGGCATCAATTTTCACAATACATATAATGTATCACAAATTCCGTTTTTGTTCCAAGTAAAACTTGTTTTCATTCAATGTTAATTACTTAAGGACTACAAAAACTCATATCCATTAATGACGATTTGATGAGTAAAAGAATAATATTTAAATAAAAAGTTTAAGGTAATTAGGAAAATGAAACCCTGCTAATATTCTAAAAAATAATTTTTGTTTCCTATGAGCACAGATCGTTCGCATTCATAACGATAAAGTTGTAAGCATTTTGACATTATATGCAAATTCAAGTGGACACCTGCATCATAAACATTATTAATTTGGCGTTAATACTTTATAAAACATGATATCAATGGATAAGACGAATCTGGATATGAGAATACATCTTTTATTCAAAAATTATAATGAATGACATGAATATATATTTTTAAAAATATCACTAAAAAGCTCTGATCTTCAGGAAAGTGTCAACTATATTTATGTAATAATTTAAGAAAAAAAGAGAAGAGAATATACCTTCACGCCTTCAAAATGTTTGGCGATAAGGAAATATAGACTGATTTCCATTCACTGTCAACTTCCATACCCCCTCTTGCTATCATACTTTCCTTTATCTCATTCCGAAATATAGCTCGATACCAAAACACGCATGAAGAAAACCTCCAAATCCAATATAAATAAACCAATGAAAAGTGATATATTCGATTACGATTACGATTTTGCCGAAATGAAATAATATGTAATCAAAATTATTTAAAATGAGAAAAGTTCTCAATTAGTACATTTTGCTTTCATTTTTTCAAAACATTTTCTGAGTAATAATTTATTAGATACTGCTCAATTATAGATGGAATAACTCGAGAACAAGAAGAAATTAAGGAACAGACGTTTTCCAAGACCACTTTCTAAAAGCTCTTATTTTCATTCTTCCAAAAATATGTGATGTATTTTTCAACAAACTGACACTAATTTTACAGAGTATTCATAAAATTGAACTTTCTTGATTGCTAGTCCAAGTTTGTATAACGAGGGAAAAAACAAATATTTTATGGCTTTAACCGAATTCTACTGTTAGTTATGAGATGTTTGTTATTCTTATTCAAGCCCTCTCAGCCAAAACTATCTTAAACTGAAATCTGATTGAATTGAATTTAGGTTAATTTCGTATTGAGGAGTCCCATAAAAGACTGTTGTTAACATTATTAACTCTTGGTGAGCCTTAAGACTTTTCAGATATTTAGGACATTTTCATTCCTATTTAATAACCCTTATATTAAGTAAAAAGTATCAACGAAATCCTTAAGCCTGTATAAAACAGCGAAACAGGATCTCCTAGAACAAATTCTAGTTTGATATATTTTATGATTTGTGCTTAGAAGAACAAATCAGAGAAAATTTTAACAATCACTATAGACTGAAATTTAGTTCTAATAACTATTATTAATGAAGTAAAAACTAATTAGTTAAAAAAGTTCCCAAATATTTTTTTTTTGAAAATATTTCTTATATGCCTTTTTTATATTTCTTGTAATGTAGATTTCAAAAGATATCTCGTAATTTTTAACACAATAACTGTAGTACTCTGAATACTTGAATGATTTTTATTCCACACACCTTTCAAGAAAGTGATGCACTCTTTTTGAGATCCCAAATGAAAGAAGACAGATTTTTACACTGTAAGGCAGTGCTTCTCAAACTTTCAATATTTGCGACCCAATATTCAATTATAATCCCCCCCCTTCATATCATAACAATGTATGAAGTTCAATAATACTATATTTTGACACTAAAGCTACAATACGACTTTCACCTCTTAAGTGCCACCTGCGTATATAAACGTCTCGCTCAGCCAAAGCCTTAATTTCCTCGAATGCATACATACGTCTTTCCAAAGTACGATCTTTTCAATGCATTTCTTTCCATAAAATTATTCCGAAGGCTTTAGACTGCAATAAAAGGAGCTTTATAGTGCTTAAAAAGGATTTACATACTTCAAAGAATTTGCTTATTTATTCTCTTTCTCTCCCCCCTCAATACATCACATACGCACGCCTACATGGAAAACAGTGGCACTAGGTAGCGAATCGCGTAACTTTTAATCAGCATTGAAGGGATTAATTATAAATAGCACAAATTATTAATTCTTGTTTATAATTTTGTATATGACAAGCCCATGCGGTCACTGGTTCACACTCCCATTATTAAACGTTTCTTAACTTAGTATTGTTAAATTATAAAATTCTGCATATTACTAAAACCTTTATAAGTGTATTATATCCGTGTAAATGTCTATTTTATTTATTATGTCAGAATATATTTTATTTACTTTCAGTACATTAACAATTTTTTTCAAATAATCTTTTGTTTTCAATTTTTCAATATGTTCGCGCCTCCCTCACACACAATTTCAAAATGAAAAAAAATTAAATGACATGCAATAAGGTTACTGCTGAATAAAATAATAAACAAGACAATAAAATTCAGTGGAGAGAAAAGAATGCAACGTGACTTTACTTTTGTTTCTTATAAAAATCCATATCACTAGTATTAGTACATTAGTCATTTTTTAAAAAACTTAATTTATATCTTTCAACTTTAAAGCACCAATTTCTATCACAAATGTTAACTCAATCGACATCTTAAGATAAAATTATGAGAAGTATATTAAAATTTCTCAAAATTTTGTAAGATAAAATCTATAAACTTTGTTTTCTCAATTAAAATATAAAGAATATCTCATTTAACACAACTATATTATAAAAATTAAATATATCATATCATATATTCTTCTTCTTCTAAAAAGTCTGTTCAGCAAAACTCAGTCATTTCAATGTTACTAAAATGAAAACGAATAATTTCATTGACCTTTACTTCTTAGCGGCAGAAATTTTTAGTAAACGGTAATCCAGATGTTGTTGTCATTTGATTTGCACTAGTAAAATTTTATTTATTTATTTTTCTTTCGATGTTGGTTTTTCAATTTTGCATTTGATGTTTTTCCTTCAATATTGTATTCGCGATGGTGGTCAAATTCACGGTATTATTGTACAGACTTTCCGGCGAAGATTTTTTTTATTTCTCTGGTGGAAAGAGTTACGTCTTTCTTCACGGGGATAGGGAGGGGATTCCCGCTTCTCTTCTTTTTTTCTCCTTTAGAATGTTTCTTCCACTCACGGTAAACTGGATGGCCTCTTCAGCAAAGACAGAATTATCGTTCGGCGGTAGACTTCGTTCTTCCCGGTGTTAAAACTCGCGCTTCTGCTTTTTCCTTACCATAGAGCATTCCTTTCAATTCCGGCAACCTGACGTATTCAGCAAAGAGGTATACGGAGCAGTCGAAGTTCCATCAAATTCTCTATTGCATTTATTACGGTCGTTATTTTAATTATTAAGATTAATTTTACGTTAAGATTCGAAATTTATTCTCAGACAGAATCCTTCCGGCTTTAATTCTGACATGTTTTGAGCCAGAATCAAACTTAATTTTGAAAAGGAAGTTTATTCAATAATTTCTACATCTTTTTTGACGCTAAGAGCAGATAGGAAAAAGCACCCCACGGTGTGTTTTAAGTGGGTTAAAAATTAAAACACAGATGCGGTAAGTATCGCGGATTTTATGATTGTACTTGAAAGTTAATGCAGACATATAGGGTTATTTAACGATCTGGAATTAGACATGTTTATTGGCTAGGCCATAAGTTCGGAAGAAACAAATGGGTGATTATTTTGATACTTAAAGATGAAATGAAAAGTATGAGTTAAGTGCTAGATAGGGAATTTAATTTTTAATTTAACTTAATTATCCTTATATATATAATATAATGTAATATATATATACATAATATATATATAATATATATATATATATATATATATATATATATAATATATATATATATATATATATATATATATATATATATATATATATATATATATATATATATATATATATATATATAATATATATATATATATATATATATATATATATATATATATATATATATATATATAGAGATAGAGAGAGAGAGAGAGAGAGAAGTAGAGAATTTATCTCTCATTAGATGAGAATTTACCCTATATATAGAGAGAGAGAGAGAGAGTTAACTAATAGTAGGTATTGAAAAGAACTATACATTTTTCAAGATCACTTTGCTATAATTGCACTTAAAAAAACAACTCCCTTATCTGGAACAAATAAATTACTCCTATGGATTGATTGATTGATTGAATATTAACGTCGCACTGTTCAGCTACACGAGGGCTTTTGGCGACGGACCACGTAATTTTGAACCATGGTCAAGTGACGTGGACGACACCTGAGCTGGCACCCCCCTCTCCTAACTACCACACCACACCAACGGGAGGACGTTTCAGCTCTCGACAGATTTAACGTGCATCGCTGCCCTACACGGTGGGTCTTTAGTGGTACTGGGCTCGAACCCGTGACAAAGCAAGCCACAGTCCGATACCTATACCACTCGGCTACCGCGGCCCTCCTATGGATTGAAGTATACCTTAAAAATCTTACAATAAAATTAAAACTTTACGTACAAATTCTTAAATGCATTCGATACGATTTACTAATAATGCGACGCTGGTTTGACTTAAGTTAAATTGATTAATTTATTTCGTTCGATCCATTTTATAATACCCAGGTTGACTGTCACGTCGCATCATAGCTTAAGTTAAAATTAAACACTAAATCCTCTAAAAACAATAAAACAGTACACTAAATTAAAGGTCGGTTCTTTAAAGTAACAATTAATTTATTAAACAATAAGATTAAAATTAAGTGACACATAACTGAATACTACTTAGCTTTGAAGGAGGGAGAGAGCGACGGATGGGGTTGACCTCGGGTAGCAAGTGCGCTTCCCGGCTGTGGAGGGTTTTGCTGGCAGACGAAGAAGGAGTAGAAAAGCCCCGAGAATTCGCGCGCCAACCCTTATATAGGTTGACCGCACCACACGGAAAATCATCCGCTTCAAAGTTCTGGCGGTAAATTTTACAATTCCGATTGGCCAACAAGCTGTGCAAGGATACAGCTTCACCCACCATAGAGTCCGTTGACCTGAGGCATCCCCGAAATTCCTTTTAAATCCGTTTCCTGTATACAGGGCAAATGTACAAACTGCCGTTGTAACTTTGGGGACCGACGACCTCCCATCACTAAAGAGATCACACACTTACCTGCGCAAAATTCGTTATATGATACTAGAATTCTGTCTACTTTTATAACACAGCACTTCGCCTTGTGAACACGAGACGACCTTCTCAATAGAATATGTAAATATTTCAACTGTCGCCAACTCACCCCTTTGACTTTTGACCTGAGAGCCTATTTACCTTCTAGAATCAACTGACTTTGAAAACTAGTAGAAATATATACACTCCCCTTCTCAGGTACGTTCTTTAAACAGGGGTGGCCAACCTCTTTGGGATGAATGCCACTATCTGATGAAAAAAGTTATGCGTGCCACTTCAAACATTTCCGACAAACAAAAAAATATAAAAAAGATGAAAAAAGTTTACTTATGGGATTTTTTTTACTCAAATATATAGCCCATTTTTTTTATGCGTCTATACAAGTAGAGGAAATTTAAAAATAATGTAATAACTAAGACTTAAAGTACACAGGTTATATTATTAAAAAAAACGTTTTACAGGTTTTTAAATAATTTCTATTTAAATAACAGGTGGCTAACTATAAACATCTCGCAGAGAAATTGAAAAGGATTTGTAAAAAGATCAGCACTTTTTTTTTATTTTCATCATCTTGAAAAATCATCAAACCTATCCATGAAAGAATTCTGCAAAATGGATGTAAAATTTTCAAATCCAACATAGTTTGAAGCATAATCAGCTTTGGTATATAGTCCCCGCACTATTGTAAAATGTGCTAATCTTTTTTTCTCCAAAATCGAGAAACAAAAAGCAAAAGTTTGTTCACAAAAGATATATGACCCCAACTAAGGTAGGAAAAATGGAAAAATACAATCTCTTCCTTATAATCTTAAATTTAAATTTTGTAACTGTCCTATAATATCGGAGGGGAGGGGGTAAGAAAAACTAAATCTCTCATAGCCAATCTTCATTCTTGAGTATAGTGAGCACTCACGAGGTGTAGTTCATAGTTTTCTTCTGGATATTTTAAAACACACTCCCGAAAATTCCAAAATCACGCCAGTACACTTATTTTGGAAATCCAGAGTACACAATAATAAAAGAAACTTCTCTCAGCATAATAATTTTCAATTGTTTAATTCAATTAAGTGTATTTAAAATTAATTTTGAGGGGTTTTTTTTGTCTGAGACAACAGCATTTCAATAAAATTGTTAAAAAAATGTTGTTTATTATTATCTTTTCAAATTTTTAAATTTTTTAATAAGTCTTCGCAAGTCACTGTTACAACTTCGCAGTGCCATATTGTGGCACACGTGCTCCGAGTTGGTCACCCCTGTCTTAAAACAAAGTCTCAGGTACTAAATTACTCCTAGGATCTTAAAATAAATTTCGAACAACAAAATAATGTATTGAATTTTGCATTTATTACGTTGCACAAATTAGTCTAATAAGGAGCGCAAATAATAATAAATAATGAAATTAAATTAATACAGTCAGCGATTCAATTTCACAAAAAATATCGGTAGTGAATTAAATACCCTAAATAATTTTTTTATGTATTTATAAAATACAATTTAATTTGCTATTTACAGGAGTAAGGTTACAATACACAGTTTTTTGCCTAATTTCCCCTTACATGTTTTTTTAATACCAAATTCATTGATCGTATCATAATTCATTTCTTTTTATTTATTCGGATTCTATAGATTAAATAGCTACGGAGGTAAATAGTCATTTTCACTAATGTTTCGGATCGCAAACAATTTTTTCTTGTTTTTAATCTTGGAAAAGATCTTTTGCAAATGCAATGGTATTTGGTAAGTTTAATATAATTTTCCGATCTCTATATATATATATATATATATATATATATATATATATATATATATATATATATATATATATATATATATATATATATATATATACAGTTGGACCCTCATTTTACAAATATCTATTTAACGAATTTTTCTCATTCCCTTATTAAAATGAAGGTAAAAAACCTTATTTAATGAAAAATAAACCCCGAATTATTTCAGGAGCTGTAATTCTTTTTTTTTATTGGTTTGTTTTAGAAAAAATTGGATTTTTTTTCCAAATGTGACACACTTTTTGTCCAGAACAGTAAAACT
The DNA here is from genome assembly GCA_019973935.1 of Trichonephila clavipes. Lineage (NCBI taxonomy): Eukaryota > Metazoa > Arthropoda > Arachnida > Araneae > Nephilidae > Trichonephila > Trichonephila clavipes. The sequence continues at coordinate 106,630 of BMAU01019584.1, read as the reverse complement.
CTTCTCATGCAAGGAGCAAATTTCGACGGAAAAGAGTGCTGATTATTATTAGCTTTTGCAGGTGCAGATGTGTCATGAGTGCAACCTATCGCACGAGTTTTGAATAGGACAGGAAATTCTTTTCTTATCTCTTTCCACTTATAACCCATGGGATATTTTAAAATTTTAACGATTACATTAAAACTGATGACGGACTGCCTATCTATGCACCTGAAGTTAAGGAAATTGTTGATTTGTCGGAGTCAATGAATAACGATTTTGATACAGAAATTGATAATGAAACTCCCATCAAAACTGTTATATTTTCGAATGTTTTACATTGTTTATAGAAAGTGTGAACATACCTTATGCAGCAGGATGTAAATAACGCAGTATTTTCTTTTCTGCATGAAGTTGAAAAAGAACTTTTTCGAATCAGGAATCAAAAAGTTTGTCAAATATCCAATTAATTGGTGCGTAATAATTCACTAATAAATATTTTTAGCTGTTGAATAAAAAGTGTGTAATTTATAACTATGGATTGCTTTGTAAATAGAGGCTTATTACAGAATTTTCGAAAGGTAAATGCAAAAAATTTGTACTTTGTTGAGACCCCGAATTAACAGTGGCATATTCGGTCCCGATGAATGTGTTAAATCGGGGTTCAACTGTATATAATCAGTAATAATAATATATACTAAATAACTATGATTCTAAATAAGCATAAATAGAAGTATATCTGGACAATATAAGTAAGAAATAAGTAGCCACGATAGTGCAACAGAAAACTGAGCTGTAGGAACTAATCATACAGGTTTAAACATTATTTTAAGGTCAGTCAACCTTCACCTCTAATTTGCCTATATTACTAAGGCTATAGGGAGAGGGATGAATTACTTATCGTAGAAAATTAAAAACATTAGAGTAGTGCTACTCAAACTTTCAATGTTTGAAATCAGAATTTTCATGCCTCCCCCCCCTCTATACAATAACAATGTATGGAATTCAATAATAACGTACTTTGATGCTAAAGCTACAATACGAGTTTAATTATAATATGTATTAACTATATCAAGATAAGTACTAAATTTTGAGTGTAATTTTGTACAAGTCCATGAGAGGCAACAGTAGTTATGAAACTTGTTCTTAACTTAGTATTGTTAAATTAATTATCAAATACAGTGTGCAGTACGGATACGTTTATAAGCATATTATATTAGTGTAAATGTGTATTTCTCATTATCTCAGAATGCATTTTATTTTGATTCCTTTCAGTAAATTAATAATTTGTTTAAATGTTTTATTTTCGACTTTTTGATATGCTCGTGCCCCCCTGGTAGGATTACCACGACCCCCTAGGGGCACGCCCCACAGTTTGAGAAACGCTGCATAAGAGTATAAAGAACTATTAAAATAATCAAACATACCCCTACAACACATCGCCATTTTCAAATCCTTCATTCTAACAACCTAATAATTCTTAAAATTGCTTAACTATTACAGTTAATATTGAAAACAAATATTCTATATCAATATTCTGTATATATATATATGTAAAGATAATTAAATTAGATTAAAAATTAAATTCCCTATCTAGCACTTGATTCATCTTTCTCAGGTCTCATATTCAAGTATCAAACTAATCACCCATTTATTTCTTCCGAACATATGGCCTAGCCAATAAACATGTCTAATTCCAGATCGTTAGATTTAATAGTCAACATATGTCAGCATTAACTTGAAAGCACCCTCTTCAAAGCAGCGATACTTACCATATGTTTTTCAAATGTTATCCACTTGAAACCACCACCATGGCGTGCTTTTCCCTCCCTGCTCGGTCAGAACAGATGTACAAATGAAAGAATAAAGGTTGTCTTTTCACTTTTCTAACTTTAATCTGATTCTGTCTTAAAAATCATGACAGAATTAAAGCCGGCAGGATTTACTTGCTAATATAGTTCGAGATGTTTAACTTAAATCAGTTCTTAAAGTTAAAGAATTAAAAAAAAAAACGAGCGCAAATTATGCCAGCTATCGAAATAAATGCTGCGAATAACGATTACGGGACTCCGTCAAACGATATTTCTCTCTTTGCTGAAGACGTCAGGTTGCCGGAATTAAAAGGAATACTGCTGTATGGTACGGAAAAAGAAAAAAAAAAAATAAACGCGCTAGTTATCCCCTAAAGAACACTCTTAATACACCGAGAAGAATGCAATGTTTACCGCAGAACGATATTCTATCTTTGCTGAAGAGGCCATTCAGTTTACCGTGAATGGAGGAAACATTCTAATGGAGAGAAAAAAAAAAAAAAAAAAAAAGAGAGGGGGAAGCATGAATTTCCTAACTCCATGATGAAAGACATCAATCCCTTAATAGATAAAAAATATGTTTTTCTCCGAATGGTATTGTGATTTAGTTCCAATGATACAATGATGGAATGACCAACAGTACCAGAAAAAAAAAATCTTTTTCGCAGGAAAGTCTGCACGGTAATACTGTGAAATAGTGAAGCAACAACATTAAAAAAAATAAATAAAATTTTACTAATGAAATAACGTGACAACAGCATCTGGATTACCGTTCACGAAGGGTTTCTGGCGCTGCAAAGTGGAGGTCAGTTAAATTGTATACTTCCAATTTTAGTAACATTGAAATAACTGAGTTTTGCTGAACAGAACTTTGCGAAAAAGAATAATATATGATATGATATGGTATTTAATTTTTATAATATAGTTGTGTTAAATGAGATATTCTTCATATTTTAATTGAGAAAACAAAGTTTATAGGTTTGTCATACAAAATTTTGAGAAATTTTAATATACTTCTCATAATTTTATCTTAAGATGTCGAATGAGTTAAGAGTTATGATAGAAATTGGTGTTTTAAAGTGAAAGATATAAATTATGTTTTTAGAAAAATGACTAATGAACTAATATTAGAGATATTGATTTTTATAAGAAACAAAAGTAAAGTCAAGTTGTATTTTTTTTCTCCATCGAATTCAATTGTTTTGTTAATTATTTTATTCAGCAGTAATCTTATTGCATGTCATTTAATTTTTTTATTTTGAAATTGTGTGTTTTGATATACCGGCCATATATCAGGATTCACTATTTCTCGAAATTTTCCTTATCTAAAATTAAAATTAATTTAATAACTTGAAGCTTATTTTTGGATATTATTCAGTGGATAAGGGAGAAAACAATCATTATAATTTTGTATATGTCTCGAAACATTAAGAGGACAAACTTGTTTAGTTTGATATGTACACCTCTCATTGTTTCTTATCAGCATCCCTGAACATCTGTGAGTTGATGACGCAGATTTCTCAGAGAGATGTGTTCAAAATTAAGTAAGGTGATACAGTTTTATTAGTGAATGTGTGATGCAAGAGAAACTCAAGAATTTTTGTCTATGAAACGTATTTTTAGAAGGTTACGGAAAGATTCAAAATATTGCATGCGATATTAAGTTACAATGAATATTGTGAAAAATTTTCAGAAATATTAAAAGTTATTATTGAAGTGAGTCCATTTTTCCGACTCAAAATAATAAAAAAGAGCTCTTATATTCTTATAATTTTTATATTTTATAACGCATATGAAATAAAACATTGTTTATTGTGTTGGATAGTGCATAGAAGTTGTGTGTTATACACCGTTTTCATATTATTAATAATTTCATTTTATTAGTGTCTATATTTTTTTTATCTTTTTAAAAAATGTATTTCATATATGCAAAATATGTGTAACAATATAAGGTATTACTACGATGGCGCCAGAGTAGATTTTTATACAAAATTATTATTTTAACATTTGTATGATATCATATATTTTATAGTTACTATCTTATTGTTTGATATATTATTTTCCAACATAAATTTTTTGAAAATATTATCTGCTAGCTATAATACGAATCTATTATGATGAAGGAATAGGAGGAAACGCGAGCTCTTTTTCTGGATGTCGAATAGATTTAAACAAGCTAATCTTCAATTATATGTATGGAAATTCATTTTTATCAATTAATTGTCATTACTGTGTTTGTTGTTATAGTTTCGTTTATTATATTGCATTTTGATTTTAGTATTCCTATTGCTTAAATATTTCTACTGTGTGTAATATGTCTTTCTAAATAACTATGTATTGTTTTGTGTTTGTTGAAAATTGATTAAGTTTGTAAAGAGAGAAAAAAACCACGCCATGACTCCCTTTTAAAATTGGGGGCAAATGTAAGGATAATTAAATTAGATTAAAAATTCAATTCCCTATCTAGTACTTGATTCATCTTTCTCAGGTCTCATATTCAAGTATCAAACTAATCACCCATTTATTTCTTCCGAACATATGGCCTAGCCAATAAACATGTCTAATTCCAGATCGTTAGATTTAATAGTCAACATATGTCAGCATTAACTTGAAAGCACCCTCTTCAAAGCAGCGATACTTACCATATGTTTTTCAAGTGTTATCCACTTGAAACCACCACCATGGCGTGCTTTTTCCTCCCTGCTCGGTCAGAACAGATGTACAAATGAAAGAATAAAGGTTGTCTTTTCCCTTTTCTAACTTTAATCTGATTCTGTCTTAAAAATCATGACATATATATATATATAGCAAAATTTTAAAACATTCAAATACATTATTTTTCAGCAAGTATTATAAAATTTGTAACATCATGATCCTTGAATGCAAACTGCACGGCCAATTTTAGTTCCATTAAACAAATAAATGAAATGAATATCATTTTGTAAGGACGCACACATTTAAATCTTTTCAGCCATTCGATCTCTCTGTTTTTGAATATTATCTGAATGATATATAAAAATCCATTTTATGTCGGATATTTGAAAAAATTCCGAATTTTCTTAAAAGAAATAATTACATATTTTCAATTCAAAAATATTTTTCATAATATGAAATCTGTTGATTAATTCTTTCATATCAAAATTATTTTGTTTATCTTCCAAATTTTTTAATTTTTGTGAATTAAGGTTTCATTTTAAAAATTTCAACTATTACTTGAACAGTTATTAAAGAAGACTTAAGTCCAGACTCCCGATGCTTTTCAAAAACGTTCTAACGGCCTTTCAAATGTGAATTAATGTTACTGAAATAAATTAGGTGTACCGGAAAGGGGTTCTGTCTGTTCCGGTTACAGCAAGTTTCATCAAGCAAAGCATGCGCATATTTATTTGATGTATATTAGACTGTTTCTTTTTATCGCTGTATGTAAAGGGTGTTTTTCTAGAGGTATAAAACTTTAAATTGCAAAATAAAACAACGATGTATTATTCGATTGACATGAATTTTTTTTATTCGAAAGATAATCTTGTGGCATTACATTTTAAATATGATTTCTGGCATATGACTGCCACGGCTGGCTCGGATGTAGTCCAATCTGGACGTCCAATTTTCGATGACTTTTTTCAACATTTGTGGCCGTATATCGGCAATAACATGGCGAATGTTGTCTTCCAAATGGTCAAGCGTTTGTGGCTTATCCGCATAGACCAATGACTTTACATAGCCCCACAGAAAATAGTCTAGTGGTGCTAAATCACAAGATCTTGGAGGCCAATTCACAGGTCCAAAACGTGAAATTAGGCGGTCACCAAACGTGTCTTTCAATAAATCGATTATGGCACGAGCTGTGTGACATGTTGCGCCGTCTTGTTGGAACCACAGCTCCTGGACGTCATGATTGTTCAATTCAGGAATGAAAAAGTTAGTAATCATGGCTCTATACCGATCACCATTGACTGTAACGTTGTGGCCTTCATCGTTTTGAAGAAGGATTCCACCAGCCCATAAAGCGCACCAAACAGTCAGTTTTTCTGGATGTAACGGTGTTTCGACATACACTTGTGGATTAGCTTCACTCCAAATGCGGCAGTTTTGTTTGTTGACGTAGCCATTCAACCAGAAGTGCGCTTCATCGCTAAACAAAATTCGCTTATGAAAATCGGGAACAACGGCAATCTCGTTTTGGGCCCATTCGACGAATCTACGCCTTGCTTGATGATCGTTTTGATGAATTGCCAAACCAAACTGAGAATAAATCACTTGACAGCTGTTAAATTGGTCGCCATCTTGGAAAGTAAGGCCAACTTAAACTTCTATACCTGGAAAAAAAACACTCTTTATATACTGGGTGTCCTGAAACTTAACGATAAGTGGGAGGGAACGAAAGTCATGTCAGTTCTGGGAAAAATAAAATAATAATAATAATAATAATTCTCATATATATATTACTTGGTTAAGTGATGACTAGCATATTTTTGAAAATGTCGAAAGTTGCAACACATTATTAGCTGTTGTGACGACGAAATTTACAATTTTACAATGATATTTTTCACTGGCAACATTTTACATAGCCATGCTATTAATTACAGTTACAAGGCGGGAAAAACGCTTTGCTGGTTTAGTTAAAATTAACGTACTTGGTTTGAATCGGGGCCTGAGAAAATAATGTCACCTATAAATTTGACTCTCCATAAAAAGAAAAATATTACACACAATCCCAGGTAAGTTTCTCAAAAGATGTCCCCTTTAGTTAAGATTCCAAAAGAGAACAACACTTGTTCTTTTCTGTCCATAGCAATCTCTTATAGCGAATTATTTTATCTACAAAACATCATTTTAAAAACACCTTTCTTAGAACCCTCTATCATATCATTAAATACTCTGACTACAAATTCCACCAGTTTACATTTATTTTTACTAATTTGATCTTTCACAGCTTTGCCATTAATCACAGTCACAAACAGAGCAAAAAACTTTATTGGCTTAGTTAAAATGAACGTTGTTTGACTCGATTTGAAAAAATGATGTCACCTAACTTTGTCTCCCCAAATGAAGAAAAATATTACACGCAAGTTGCTTAAGAAAATGACCCATTTAGCTAAGATTACAAAATGGTAAAGTACTTTCTACGTTTCTATCTGTAACAATTATTGTCAAATTTTTAAAAAGTGATTTCGTTTAAAAAACCTAATCTTAAATGTGTAACTCAAATTAAGCAATAAATTTAAAATAAAATGGAATTGCTTCCCGCAGGAATGTAGACACTACATCTTTTTAAAAGTGATCATTTGATGTATGTAGTGAATAACTAGGTAAATTTATTTCTTCCACTCCTTGAGAAATTCGTTGGGGAAGTTTGGTTTCATTTCCAATTGGTTTAAAAGAAGTTAAAAGGCAAACACTATTCAAACATTTAATTCCTTCAAGTATCACAAAAAATTTTTACGTTTCGATTTTAAATTTATTGCTTGAACTTCACACTTAGGATTGAGTTTTTTGAAATGAAGTTATTTTGTTAAAAAAAAAAAGCAAGAATTGTTATGGAGAGAAATATAGCAAGAGTTGTACCATTTTTGAACCTTAACTAAATGGGTCATCTTTTGAAATAATTGCCTAGGGTAGCATGTAAATATTTTTCTTTTTATACAGAGTCCCAGTTAGGTGGCATCATTTTCTCAAATCGAATCAAACTACGTTACTTTTTACTAAACGCGCAAAGTATCTTGCCCGGCTCGTGACTGTATTAATAGCTCGGCTATGTAAGATACCGTCAGTGGAAAATAAAATTGTAAAATTGTGAGATTTTGAGGTCACAGTAGCTAATGATGTCATGGAGAGAGTCATTTTTCCTCATTTTCAAAAATATGGTAGTCATCACTTAATCGAGCGATATGGGACTCCTTAAATTTTTTTTAGAACTAATAGGATTCCCCCCGTGCCCGTTTAAAAATGAAGTGTCTGTTTGTAATTTGAAATTAACAGCTTTTTACTAAATGCATTTAAAAGTATATACGGTACTTATATGAAAAAATCACTTTTTAAAATTTTTGTCTGTCTGTCGATCTGTCTGTATGTCTGTTTGTTCCGGCTAACCTCTGAAACGGCTGAACCAATTTTGACAGAACTTTCGCTGGCAGATAGCGAATGTTATAAGGAGTAGCGAAGGCTACTTTTATTTTGGAAAAAAAATTAGAATTCCGAGAAAATAAAATTAAAACCAATGAAATAGTAAGCAATATTCGATTCCAATAGGGATTATTTATTTCAATAGGGATTATTTTTATGCAATAGGGATTATTTTATTTCTCGAGCATTCTGTCTCAACGATTTCTAGCAGTTATATCAAACTTTTTTTGTTTGATTAGGTTGCTGCCACTCGGGACATTTTCCGTTCACGTCCTTTGATCTGAATGATTTTACAGTCCTCACTCCATTGACAGTGTTAAAGGTCATGCGCCCCTTTTACCCCTTGCGCAACAAAAAAACAAAGAAAAAAAAATAAAACAAAAAAAAAAGAAACATAGATTCACAAAGTAGAAGAATGACATTATACTTATATAGCATAGGTATTTCTTTACTTAGAATAAATAATTATTAAGTTTTCGTAAATTCTACGAATTGAATGAACACTTTTTTGTTAAATTCCACGTGGACGAAGTCGCGGGTAACAGCTATTTAACATAAAATAAATGCATCAGAAATTAATATTTACACAAAATTTGTAACAATGTGTTACTTTTGCTGAGCAGATAGGTGTTTTCAAAAATCGACCTACAAGAGAGTTACGGTGTGTCATAAATAAAAAAAAAATTTTTTCAGTTATTATATTTACAAACTTAAACTTTAGCAAACATGGTTTTTTTGTTCAGCTGAAATATGCAAAAAGCTTTTTTTTTGTTTAATTTACAATTCACGTAAAATTAACACATTAAAAACTTCTCTATCCTTCAGTCTGTATTGTTTAATTTTTCAATTCACTCGTGCGAAGAACGGGTATACCAGCTAGTATTAACTATAATTTTTTTTTTTTGCTTAGGAGAGAGGACCGGCATTTTCCATTTTGGTCCAGGGCTGCAAAACTTAAGAGCCGGCCCTGATTGCAGAAAGGCTTGATTAATCTTAAGAAACCATTTCGGACCATATTTGGAAGCTAGGATTGGTGCGGGAATGTTCTAGATTAGTGGTCTTCCTACTGTGTTCGACGGAACCCTGGAGTTTCACTAGGCAAACTCAAGGGTTCCACGAGTCACAATAAAAATACGAAAAGAAACTTATAAATGTGTATGCAAAATGGATTCACGTTTTCTATGAAGTTTGTATGCCCACAAGAATTGCTTGTGGGCATACAAACTCTAAAGCTCATCCCTATCATAAAGAAATTGAAAATTTTATTTATACATAACTTTATTTTGCAATACATTTTAAAAACTTTATTATAATATAATTAAAGAATATTAAAACGTTTTATCTTTATATACGTATTAAATACTAGATTGTGAATATTTTATTGTTTACTACCCCACGTTCCACGTAATAATTTTATGCCCGTTAGCTCAACGTCTTGTAAAACTAAATATTTTTCTATTGGAAAATGCACCTTCTTGAATTTGTGGGAAAAACGCCTACAGTAAAGGAGAGGGAACAACTTAACATATTTAATCTTAAAAATCTAAATTAAAGCAAGAACAGCTTCTAAATTTTAGATTGCAAATTCCTGCAAAATACGTAGTATTTCTCACACAGCTATAAACATTTTAATGCCTTTCAGAACAATGAGAATAAGTGAAAAAAATTTCTCAACGTGAGTGTCTACAAAAACAAAGTAAAGAAACAAATGAAAGTCAGAATATATAATGCGATCGCAGTTAATCTAAATAGACCTAGACTTGGACATTTTGTGTGAAAAAATGCAAGTACACATTCCAGTTATTAAACATAATGGCATGGGTAAGTGACATTTGGAACACAGAACAATATTATTAATGAGTAAATTATATTAAAAGTAGATTAAAACTTTTTTAATTTTAAATGAAATGCTTTTTTTGATTGCCTTTACATTGTGATATATATATATGTATATATATATATTGTTGATCTATTTTAAATATTTTAAGATGTATTCCAAGTGTGTGTGTGGAATAGGGTTCCACGAAAATACTTTCTAGCTCTAGGGGTCCACGAAAACACCTCCTTGTTCTAGGGATTCCGTAAGTTAAAAAAGTTTGAAGAGACCAGTGTTCTAGATGATTGAACGATTGCGTTATCACATACTTATATCTCTGCGTGTACGGAACAAAATTGAAATGTTCTTGCACCGAATGATAACTGGGGGTGAAAAGTGGAAAACCCATGAAGACATCGTAAGGAAAAGGGTATAATGTGAACACAGAAAACCTGTCCTACCTGGGGCGTAACGGAGAACATTAGGCCCTCTCTCTGCAAAGTCAGGTTTTGGGTCCCAAGTCGGATCTGACAAAGTATTGCAAAACCGTAAGTACAGAGTGTTTTTTTTCCAGGTATAGAAGTTTAAGTTGGCATTACTTTCCAAGATGGCGACCGATTTAACAGCTGTCAAGTGATTTATTCTCAGTTTGGTTTGGCAATTCATCACGAATAGACTCACGCCTGAACAACGCTTTCAAATTGTGCAATTTTATTTCGAAAATAAAAGGGTCGATTTTCATAAGCGAATTTTGTTTAGCGATGAAGCGCACTTCTGGTTGAGTGGCTACGTCAACAAACAAAACTGCCGCATTTGAGTGAAGCTAATCCACAAGTGTATGTCGAAACACCGTTACATCCAGAAAAACTGACTGTTTGGTTCGCTTTATGGACTTGTGGAATCCTTCTTCAAAAACGATGAAGGCCACAACGTTACAGTCAATGGTGATCAGTATAGAGCCATGATTACTAACTTTTTCATTCCTGAATTGAACAATCAGGATGTCCAGGAGCTGTGGTTCCAACAAGACGGCGCAACATGTCACACAGCTCGTGCCACAATTGGTTTATTGAAAGACACGTTTGGTGACCGCCTAATTTCACGTTTTGGACCTGTGAATTGGCCTCCAAGATCTTGTGATTTAACACCGCTAGACTATTTTCTGTGAGGCTATGTAAAGTCATTGGTCTATGCGGATAAGCCACAAACGCTTGACCATTTGGAAGACAACATTCGCCGTGTTATTGCCGATATACGGCCACAAATGTTGGAAAAAGTCATCGAAAATTGGACGTCCAGATTGGACTACATCCGAGCCAGCCGTGGCAGTCATATGCCAGAAATCATATTTAAAATGTAATGCCACAAGATTATCTTTCGAATAAAAAAAATTCATGTCAATCGAATAATATATCGATGTTTTATTGCAATTTAAAATTCTATACCTCTAAAAAAAACACCCTTTACTAAGCGTCAGTCAGGCTTTGGGGCCCATAGAACCCTCTCCCCCACGATGCGGGGGTGTTTGTTACGCCACTGTGTCCCCCCTCCTCTAAACCGAAGTTTAACCTTAATTAGAGAATGTTCTGTATATGCTGGGCATTCGAGTACCAAAACATTTTGAGCACTTGAAACCGAAAGAAAACCTAAATTCAGAGAGGTACTGAAAGCAATTAGATAATTTAAAAACAACACTCCAAGAAAAGAAGTCGGCTTTATTCAATAGGAAGGACATTATACTGCCTCATGTTAATGCCAGGCCACATGCTGTTTTGGGGAATCGTCAGAACTCACAGAGCTAGGTTGAGAAATTCTGTGGTATCCACCATACTCTCCGGGTTTTGCTCCGATTATCTCTTGTTTCAGACCTTTCAAAAATTTTTGCAGGGCAAAAAATTCAAAAAGGTAGAAGGTATCAGACAAACACTGGTTCAATTTTTCACCTCTAAGAATAAGGTACTTTTTTAAAAATGGGATATACAAATTGCCATCATGCTGGCAAGAAGCTATAACTAATGATGGCAATTATTATTGTTATTATTATTATTAAAGTTTGTTCTGAATATGAAAAGTTTATGTTTTATTCTAAAAACAAAAGATCTAATATATTGGAATTTTGAAATATCTGTTCACTATATTTACTTCGTTCTGTATGCCATACCAAATGAGCCAACTTTATATAAATTCAAACGAAGTTGATTTATTTTCAATTGATTATATTTTAGGTTTTGTTTTCATGTTATTAGTCTGTTCATAAAAATATTTCAAAGCGAGAAAAAATTGTGGTACTTGTTATTTCATACTTTAGAGGAGCCATTCCTACCTTGATTTTGACAGTGATTTCGGATTAAGATGTTTGACATACTCTTTAAATACGCCCCAATGTATCATAGAACTTATAAAAATTCTAGGTATGCTTTATAATGCCCCCTCCCCCCAAAAAGAAAAAAATTTACAAAAAAAGTTCATACGTTTCTAAGAGCTAATTTCAAATTATAACTTTTGTAGTGCACATATTGCGCTTTGGAATTCTTTTTTCTATGAATTTTTTTAAAGTTGAACACACACTCTTTTATATAGATCATATCGTTGGCCTAGTTATCAGAATGCGTAACTCCATCTGGGGTGTTAATTTGATATCGGAGAGCTACGCTTCAAGCTATTGTTAATGTTCGCCAAGATGGGAGATAACATTGCAATATGATTACCTTGACATTTGTATCGTATGGTCATGTGTATCGTCACTTGCATCATTCTGCGTGGATAAGAAATCGCGCCAAAGCGTAGCACTCTTATATTAAATTAGTTTACTTTGTGGAGTTACGCATTCTGATAATTAGGCCGACGATATGTATTAGCTCCCTTTGTTATCGTAACCTTATTCTCGACAGTTCCCCATATGGAATTTTTGTCTTATGTACCTTCGATTTAGGTTGATAATCCTTTTCCTATCGATTCTCTTTCATGTTTAAAAAAATTAATCGCTTTTCTATACTCATAGAGGGGCCATGGTAGGCTAGTCGTTATGGTCACTAACTCGTGGTGTAACGGGTCTATTCGCGTTCTTTCAACTAATCCTCTTCGGGAATAATGGGTCTTTAAATATTATTCTATTGAAAACTTTCCTTCAAAGAAGAAGACGTGATTATTCAAATCAAGGCTTGTATATAAAGATTAACTTTCAAGCTCGGTAGGAAAGAGAAGTTAGAAGCTAATAGGATAACAAGGAGTGATTAATGTGAAGCTAGGAGAGAGCGTTAAGTAGATTATTTGATTAATTTAAGTTTGACGATTTGGTCAATTAGTTGTTAAATTGGATTCGGTCGGTTCGAAATTAAATTACTTTAGAATTTATCTTCATATATAAGGTGTATTGTATAGACGTGCTAAGTGTAAGTGATCCGATTTATTATTAAATCTTCTAGTATATCGTCTACCTCGCTATTGCTCCGAATATTTAGCAATTGGTACATTTCTTAACTTGGGTTGTTGAATTTGTGTCGTTATTGAGAATTTGTTAATAAATAGATTGTATTGACTATGGCTCATCTTCTTTCTGACCCTCTCACACTAAGAGATGGCGCCAACCATCCATTACAGTGGGCTGAGTTTCATGAGTTCGAGCCCGCCGTGAAAAGGGATTGAAGCATGTTAAATCTGTCGAGGCTCAAAGTTCTCCATTTGGTGTGTCCAAGGGGTGTTTGCTCAGATATTGTTCTCATCACTTCGTGACGGGTTCTGTCTGAGGTTTTTCTATTAATCCTCTTGGGGAAATTCTTTAATCCCTGGCATATCTAGTTTTGAGTGGGCCCCGTATCCAAACTCCTTCGGGGCGCTTTTTTAGAAAAGAAAGCCCTGTTAGTGATACTGTAATTTGCACATGTTGGGCCCCTGTAGCTTGGGGGTCTCGTATCATTGATACGGCGGTAGCTACGCCCCTGTCTTTAACTGTGGTTTAAGTTTAAATCAGCCTTCCATAGAGAGAATTTGATTTTATGCTAATTTGAGTACTATTTAAACCCTGGCAATGGATGTATTGGAGTTAGTCCTTACATTATCATTCAAGAGAGATTAAAGAATCGCCTTTTGGAAACGTTGATGTAGGAAAGAAAAAGTTTTGGATTAGAATTTAGCCAACATAGAAGAGATCAGACAAGTGCTCTATTATCGTATCAAATTCAGATAAGTGTTTAATTAATTGTCTCATAAGCTTAAGATAGGGAACTAAATTAAATTTCTCCCTCGGTTTATAATCTTTAATTGATCATAAATTGATTAAACTAAGATAAAAGGGAATATTTTTATAGCAATGTCTGGTCATTCCGTGTCCCAAACTACACCTGCAGCCTTCAGGTTGCGACAACTTGACCAAGGTTCAAAATTACGAGGTCCGTCACCAATAGCGCTTGTGTTACTTAATAGTACGACGTTAATAAACACCCATTCTATACTCACATCCCTTTCAAAGTCATTTATATTAAAGTGTTTTAAAATTTCAGATAATTGTCCCACTTAGAATAAGTCTGGAGTTGCGGTCTAATCAAATTGTGATGTGAAATGTGCTTAACTTTACTAAAAATATACTTAATACTTCATTTCTACCTTTTTGGCCAAATTAGAAATGATTATTTTCCGTTCTAAGTGACAGAAATGCGATGCTGATTTTACGCTATGACCCAAACGTTTCATGATTAGGTCAAATCATGCTAATTATGATTCTGATTTTTATTAAGACTACACAGTACCATAGAAATTTCCTTATTTTTTTTTGTTTTTTTTTTGCAATTTCTTGTGACTCATATAATTGAGAAGCTTGCCACCAAATTTCAGATCTGTTAACACACACAAATTAACTTTTAAAATGTTTTAAGTTTTCTGAATTATGGTTTTGGTTTCGGTTTCATTTTAAAGCCTTTTTCCACTCTTAAATTGTATTAATTAAAAATATTTTTAAGCACAATCTACTCTTTTAGTGTGAAATGTTTATTAATTCCAATTTTCATTAGTAACATTATTTCTGCTTGATTATGCATTGAGTTTTTTGAATTCTCATAATTAATTAAAATTGATTTCAAGGCCAATTTTTGCTTTAAAAATTAGTTTCTATGATTTAGAAGCTTTATTATTAATTTTTTCCTGTTAAGATAAGGCCATGGCCAAAACATTCTCAGGTCACTGTGAAAAACAATATGGGGAAGAGATGGAATATTTCTGAAACTGATGTATCTAAAAATCAGTCCTTAGCTGATACTGCAATTAGACTTCCAAATACAAGCATTCTGAATTCAAGAATTGTAGATAAAACTAAACATTTCCTTGGTGTACCAAACTACATCATACTAAACATATTGCAGTGCTATATTTTAGTATTTTAAAGTTGTACAATAAGAGCTAAAACTTCCTAAAGTGCCCGATTTAAAACTGAAAGAAATTAAATTTTATGAACAAACCTGGCTATTTTTAACTTAAGTTAGTGTCATTATTATGTTGTAAATAAATATTTTGTGTTTCAAAACTTTTGTGAAAATATTAGGTTAAGATTAAGCTGAATAACCTGTTGTCGTAACAAATGCTATCATTATTATGCAAAAATATATTTTGAATTAAAAAAAAATATTTTCAGTCATATTTAATTAAAATAGTAGTATTTTAATGGACAAAATATATTGGGAAACATATTAAAAAAGTAGAGCTTTACGGGCATTATAAGTTTTTTTTATGCCTTTATAACCTTTAACTTCGCATTGTTGCATCTCTGCAACATATGATTTATTTTAATTTAACGGACTCAATATATTTTTTAATTACCTACAATTCACTTATCTGAGAAAAAATATTACTGCAACGAAATACATGCTAATTTTGTCACTAGATGGAAGAACATTTTTTTTCCAGAAATCATAACAATTATAAAAATCTCTGATGTCTCAAGAACTGTGTTTTTGCTATAAAAATAATCCATTATATTTTATGCTTCCTCTTGTTTATTGACGAAATAAATTACCAGGTATGAAATTTAAACATTTTATGATGAATAATAAAATCCTCATATAAAAAAAGTTTTGTAATTTACAGCACTACTGCGCAATGTTGCACTTCTGCAACAAACAAAAAAATGACTGAAATTCAATTTAAAACTTCGCAATTTTTTTTTCATATTTTTTTCTTTTATTATTACTTGAGAACTAGCTGATATAATTTTTTTCATAAATATTTAAAAAATTGAGAAGTTAAGGGATAAACTTAAAAAAACGTTTTTCTCAGACTTTCAGTTTTGTAGGTATAAGTGTTTTTTAATCCCTAAGACTTTTTTTCTGTTCATCACAGAGCCTTGAATTTTTTTTATATACTCTCAGACATATGTTCTATAAAAGTTAATATGGATTTAGGGGGGGGGGGCGGTTAAGAGAGGTCTCTAGTTATATTTTTAAAAAAATGCTAAAGTTACTATTTAAAAAATTTTCGTGTTTTTTTTTCAGGTTTTTCTAGAAAAATAATTATTAAGAATCAACAAGGGAATATAGATTTTCAAATCCATACTAACTTTTGCTTACAATAATCTAAGAAACATAAATAACTTAAAATGACTAAACAGTTTTAAAAATTGATCATTTTATAAGAGTTTGAAAAAACTTCAAAAATTCTTAATTTTTTAAAATTGTAAGATATAATAGCTAGTCAAACTGTTTTTTTACTTTCAGTATCACCTTAATGATATAATCTAAATATAAAATGTAAATTATTTTTACTGTTACTGTCTCCAAATTTTTTTTTTGAAATAGGGTACTGTGCACTCTTAACTCGGCTGTTCTCGCGCAGGGTATGTCATACCCACCCTCTAACTTTTTTCAACGCTCCTTCTAAATCTTTTTTGAAAAATGGATAGTTTCTCGTGTAGCTGACTTTATGGTTATATCCTTTGAGGGGGTTTTAGCTTGTAGGTGAATTCTAAATATATATTTTTGGATATCGCCTTTTTCAAGTATGTCATACCCTGCTCGCGAATCACTGTTACAGTTCTGAATGCATCAGCACGCTTTAAATCTTTTTTATTCTACGGCGCATTATTGTAGTTATGATGAAAAAATGTTATATTTAAGTAATTTAATAGATACAGTATTTAATAAACACACACACACACACACACACACACGCACGCACGCACGCACGCACGCACGCACACACACACACACACACACACACACACACACACACACACACACACACACACACACACACACACACACACACACACACACACACACACACAGAGTATAACAGTATTTTCGGATGAAGAGAATCTCTTTGTGGTGATGATGAAGAAGAATCGAATGATGAAGAGTATAATAGCAAGTATGATTCCTCTACTGAAATGGATCCAGGTAATTTAGCTGAGGCTTCAATTATCGTGGTTGATAAAATGACCATATATTCATCATATTCAATGGCTAGAAAATGTAATTGTTAGCCAATGACAAACTTTTTTGTGTTGTTGAACAATGCGACAATAAATGCGCAAATTATTTTGTTATGTATTTTGTACTCAATTATATTTTATCAATTATTTTGTACTCAAAAACCCCCTACTAAGCATCAAACAAGTAGCTGATTTCTGAAGTGTTTTGGATTTCAATTTACAGGAGAATGTAGAAACCAGCAAACAATGCTTCTACGAAAATTAAACCCAGGGAAAAACATCGCACTCACTCACGATAAAGACTAAAGGAGTGTATAAACAAAGTACCGAATACCTTATTAAAAAGAACAGAAAAATTAAATTTAAGAGTGAAAAGTGTAATAAACATATTGTGTATTTTTACTTTTCTTCCTGTTTCACCTTTATACACAAATTTTATGTTAAAAACAGAATGTAACTCTCTTGGGTGTGAAATACCATGCGCGAGAACTTTAGGTCGTTTTTTTCGAGCGAGTGATGCCGGGTTAAAGTAGAACTCAAAAGCGATGGGAGGAATAGTGGCGACGGACTTCGTAATTTGAACCTCGGTCAAGTGAGGAGGACGACTTCTAAGCTGGATCCTCACTCCGCTAATTTCCACATTAATCCAATTTGGAGACTTATAGTCTCGACAGTTTTAACATGCATCAGATTCTACTCGGCGAATTTTAAGTTGGAGAAACACATCGACATGCATCAATCATAGTAAATAACATGTATAAGTAATCCATATTATCTATTATAATTCTCCGGATTGCAATAAAATTTGTTGATTAATATTATATTGTCTAAATTGCTACATAATAACATTTTAAGAAGCTTGCAAATAAAAATCGACATTTTCATGAACAAGACTGTATATGCTGCTCTACTTCTTGAGACAATGAGGTAATGTCCTGCCCAAGTTCGTGACAAGCTAAAACAAAAGTGGTGAACACTGCACGCTCTTGTACACGAAAGCCTGTTCAAGTAGCTTAAGTTTTCCAGAAAATAAGATAAAATATTTTATCCCCTATGCCAAAGGTCGGGAAACCGTGACTCATTGAATAGACAATTGCGACTCTTCACACTTGTCTATGTATACTATTTATATTAAAAATATATTATTGTGTTTTACCCCTTCTCTTTTTTCTTTATAATCCTCTCTAGATAAAATTTACCTCTTTCTTTGCATATATACCCACACACTTAAATATTAACCTGCAATAAGACAAGTTCCTTCTGTATTAAATTGTTTTTTATTAACGAAATTTATTTATATTTTCGAGGAAAATATCAGAACTAGTTCTATAAAGAGGAGTAAAAATATTTATTGGTAAAAATGTCATCATAGAAAGGCCTCTTTAAGTGTGATTTCTAGCAAAGATTATTTATTTGCATTTAAGAATGAGTGAGCGAGAGAGTTATATTAACGTCTCACTATAAAGCTGCACGAGGACTATTGGGAACGGACCTTGTCATTTTGAACCATGGTCAAGTGACAAAGACGACACCTGAGCTTGCACCCTTCTCTCCTAGCTTCCACACAATATCAATGGGCGGATGCTTGAGCCACTACAGATTTAATGTGCATCGGCCTCCTCTACGCGGTGGGTCTTCAACGGCATCAGGCTCGAACTTATGACACGCCATCCACGAGTCCGACGCATTTATGAGATCGGGTGCACTTTAAGAATGTACACCAGATACACTTCAGTCCCCAACAGAAGTAGGAAAAACACGTTCCATTTTTTGCGACATGCTTACAGGTTAGTAAAAAAGAGTGTTGAAATGACTTTTTTATATATGCAAAAACAATCAAATATAATTTTTTCAATTCCTTCTCACTATATATATATATATATATTAAATACGTATATATATATATATATACATATATATATATATATTAAATATTATATATGTATATATATATATATATATATATATTAAATATTATATATATATATATATATGTGTGTGTGTGTGTCTGTGTGTAATAATTCCCTCTAGTATCCTTTTTATTAACTCTTTGTACTAATATTTAAACAAACTTTAAGTCTTTGGTTTAAACAAATAACACTGTAATCTTAATCGTAATCAGCTAGTCCGAAATCCCTGTGTACCGCCAATTCTATCCAATCAGAACTACTATTACGTAATAATCACGCGCTTGCACTGCAGGTATAAGAGCAAAAATCTTGTGTAATCGCTCTCTTTGTCTGCTTGCCGTCAGCATGTAAACGTCCACGTAAGAATGTAAGTAACTGCAGCTCTCTTTGTCTTTGTGTTGTGTTCGTCAAGATGTCACTTCTGTTATATGTGTCGGTTTTCATGTTTTTAACAAATAGATGTGAAATATAAAAGTCATTGACCAGTTACGCCATGTGTGCTTCCAAATAAAAAGATGAAAAGTTATTCTGAAGATAATTTCACTAAACCAGATATGACAACAAACCAGCACCGGCCAACGCTACTACAATACTTAACATTTATATATATAGTCATGTTCAAATTTTCAATTGTTAATAAAATACCTTATATTCATCCACTCAAGTTCAAATTCATTTTTTAAAACTTGTAATGGTAACACTTGATGTTAATACAGTTTTTTTTAAATATTAATTCATTAATTTTATTTAATTAATGAATAAACAGTAAGAAACAAAAATAATAGTCCAACATCATGTATAAAAAGGAAAATCGCTCGTTGTGTTTCTGTAGCGCAATGGATAGCGCGTTAGACTTTTAATCCGAAAATTGTGGTTTCGAATCCGACCCGGGATGGCCTAATATCTAAGAATATAATTTCTTTTAATTATACAATTTATTGGAATAGTTAAATTTAATTATGAATAAATGGTAACAAACAAAAATAATAGTCCAACACCATATATATAAAGGGAAATGGAAAATCACTTTCTAATTTGTCACTTAATATTATGATTCTGTCATATGTATATACATATTTTTATTAATTGTAATTATTTAATAAAAAGGCAACTAAAATAAAATTTTCTTTGTAGACCTAAGTAGGAATTGACTTAAATTTTTTTTATAATACTTGTGTGTGTTTATTTGTGTAAACATGAAATCCCTGAATAAAGCTCACATGGTATTATTGACAGGTAAAAATTCTATCACGAAGCTTGAAAATTCCCAACATTATAATATTTTGAGAATGGTTGTTCTTGCATTGAGCCACAGAAATAAAAATATCCTGGACATCCTTAGTTTTTGAAGGAATGGAAAAAATTAATTAGTATAAAACTTTAAACATTATAATTGGAGCAGTGCAGTCCCTTGATCACGGCCGCTATCGATCGCCCCTCCCCTTGATCGGGTATATGTCGCAGGAAAATGAGGAAATTAGGAATCTCATCAAATCCCTAAGGGAGAGGATCACTTGACGGCGGATGTTAAAATAACTTCTCTTCAAGATCATTTCCTTGATAAAAGTAAGGGATTTGAACGAATCCCCGAGATGTTTCAGTGAAATGATGAAATAATATTGTCAAGAGTTTAAAAGTGTTTATTTAACAAATAGGGTGCATTATTGAACGTAGAAGTAAGTAATACAACAATAGTCAATAAAATACAAATTTTTTGTTCTAAACTAATTAACAAATAATTAGAAAATTAGGCTGGTATTTTTTGACATATATCATCTTTCCTATAGGTTGTTTACACACTAAAATATCAATATACCCTATGTTAATCCTATGGTGCCATTTTTTTTAAAGATATGGGGTTGATATTTAGGGGATCGATAGTACTACCTGTATGGTTAGGAAGTACAAGAACTCGACCCCAGGTGTCTCCCCGTATAGCATTTTGCCAATGCAAATCCTGACTAGTTCAATTCATCATTTCGCTGAAACAGTTCAGGGATTCGATAAAATCACTCATTTTCATCAGGGAAATGACCTTGAAGAGAGACGTTATTTTAACATCTCCTGTCAATTGATCATCTTCCTTAGGGATCTGATGAAATTCCTAATTTCGCCATTTCCCTGAGACATACATATAAATAGCTTGCAATCGACTGCTGTGGTAGCTTAGTGGTCATAGTCAGGGACTAGTAGCCGGAGTGTCGCGGGTTCGAGTCTTGGTGCGAATAAAGACCCTCCTTGTAGGGTAGCCCACTGCACGTTAAACCTTTCGAAGCTCATTGTTCTCCCGTTGGTTTAGTAGTTGAGAGAGGAAGGTGCAAGTGCGCGTTGGTGTCATCTTTGTTACTTGACTGAGGCTCAAGATCTCTAGGTCCGTCGTCAATAGCATTCGCGTTGCTTTTTAATGCGATGTAAATGTAACTCTCATTCACTTTCCAGTTTGGTTCTTCTCTCTCGAAAGTTTGCCGACCTCTGCCCTATGCTAAGCTAGGTGCCCATGAACACATTAAATACTGGATAAAATTTGTAAATTGATCTTTTTAAAATCATATTTAAATGGATATGCCGGTAAAAAAAGTTAAAATGTATCATCCTTATTATATGTAGGATTTAACTTCATGAGGAATTTTAACAATTTATTGTGTGCTTACATTTAGAAATTTCACTTTATACAAATGTTATCTCAGAACTAATGTGTTCCTTCATTTTTTTCGCCTCCATTTTTACCACGGCTTCCTTTGGTAACCCTACAAATTTATTTAATAAATTACAGTAAGGAATTGAATATCTGTATAAGAGAGAAGCCAAACTTTAACTATAAATATATCAAAAATACTTGAACTGCGTTTTATAAATGTGGCGAAAAATAGCGTTGAAAAAAAAAACAAATTAGCATTTTTTAAAGCTGACACGGATATGCCAATCCCATCTAGTTCTTATCACGATCAAAAAATAGTGATTGGTACAAAGCAAACATTTCGGCGAAGACGTTCACTGTTTAATATATAAAGAAAGACTCGAGAACATCCGGCCAGGGTCGATCGTTCGTCTCAACGGTTCAGGATGGCTTCAGACGCAGCGGAAAAGCAACAGCGGGTTTTGCCCCTTTTCGAATACTGTGCATTACCAACTAAGACCAAATTTGGTTTGCGAGTCGAAAGGGATCCCAAACTTCGCGGCCTTGGCATCTTAGGAAGGGGCAGACTGTTCTCAACTTTCCGTAGCGATCATCTTGTTGAAGCCAATAAACTAGCCGAAGTTTTGCTGGGTAAGTTACGAATGATTTAGGTCTGATTTTCTTTCACATCGTAGCAGAAATAGTTTCTTTGGAGAGTTAGGGTCTTGTTGTAGATCAAAGGCTGTCTACGCTTAATGTTAACAAATAGGACAAAAGAAATTCGGAATATGTTTTTCAGATATAAAAAATACCCCAACCTTAATATTATGTACAGGCTTCGCTATCTTTTAGAGAATCACTTATTTTTTCATACTATTCATTTTTATCCAAGTAAACACATTTTTTCTGTTGTAAAATGTGTTTCGCGTTTTTTCTCATATACCATAATGCTAAGCAAACTACCCCTTTACATATTAAAAGGAAAAAATAATTATTTATGAAATATTTTGATGTTTTAAAAACGCTGTGTTGCAAACAAATGTATGAATTATAATGTTATAAATTTTCATGAAAATTAAGACAATTTTCTGTCTGAAAATGTGTTCCGCGTTTAGTTCAGGCTAGACATTTGACGAAGACAGCCTTAAACTAGGAGACGCGATGTCAAGTGGGGTCACGTGACTTGCAGCTGGGTTGCCAGCAATTTTAGGATTTTTGATATATCCTTTTACATAAAATAACTTGTTCGCCATTAATAATAATAATAATTACTATAAATTTAATAATAATAATTATTATTATAAATTAACTGTTTATTTAAATTCTTTTTGGAGAACTTACCTTTTCTACGATTTATTTATGTGAGACGACATATTCATCTTTAACACCATAAAATTAAAATACCGATCCAATCTAAAAAATATTGAGGAAGTATTTCATCCGGTAGTGTTTACCATTATTCCAAGATTTAATAACATAATTAAAAATAATTCAGCACGTCCTTCAAAATTTGACACTTAAATCTTATATATGTCGTTGTTAATAAAAGAGGATCTTAGAAGTGAACTCGAAATGACTACACTTAATAAACAGATTGTAGTTTAGGTATAACTTACCGTGTAATTACATTAAGCAATGTTTTTTAATTAAAAAATTAAAATTAAATTAATATTCGAAATAGTTATTTTCACAGTAAAAATTTGTTGCTGATGTTTATAACTGCAAAGCAATAATGTACTGCAAATAAAACACATATAGAAGTACCCAAGCACGTGTAAACTTTGCGCAATGCTTATGAAGTTACACAAAATTTTTGTACAAAAAGGGGGACGCCATCCCAAAAAGTTTAAGAATCCCTGTTATAGATTACAGGATAAAAGCACTTGAACTTTAGTATACCTAATGTGATAATTTATTTTCCTTTTTAAATTGCGACATGTGTGCTAATTTTTAAGTAATGCAGTATATTTAAGAAGATGCACATGTTTCTTCGTAGTTTTTATTGACTCATGAAAAAGAACAGGAATAAACGCGTAAAAATTTATAATTTATTTGGTCTTATATTTTTCTGAGAAATAATTTACTTATATTTATCTAGAGTGTTTATTTCAAATAAAAGAGCATATTTCTTGGAAGAAAATATTTTAAATCCACTGGAGGATTTTGATTTTTTATTAGTAAAGTAATTATGGACTTGCATGAGTAAAATATGTATTACGCAATCCTACATGTGTGACGTCATCATCTCTCTTTTAGATACTACAATTGGATATTCTTAAATTATTGCGGTTTTTTTTAACTGTTGCTGTGGATTTCTCTTTCTGAAAACGGGACATTTCAGCTGTGCTTCGGAATAACGGGACATCGTACCTGGAAACAGGACAATCCTGTTAAATACGGAACACAGGTTCAAGCTAGATATACCTCGCTTTTCAGATCACCAAGCCACATGGGAATTTTGATGTTTTGTTTAATTTAATCTACAGTACGTCTCTTATTTCAAAAGATAGTTTATCGAGGTATCGAAATTTGACCCCCATTTTCTCAATGACCTAGAAGTATGTGATTCTGCCAGCACTATAATATAACCGCGATCACAACGCACGTAATGTACATCCATTCATTATTTTCATATTCAACTCGAAAAAATTCTTTCAAATTACTATGGCAGATTGGCTACGACCCCAGTAGCAGGGCCGATCATAACAGGTGTGCAGTGTGTGCACCTCACGTGGGCGGCCAAAACCACATCAGACCACATCCGTGCTTCTCAAACTTTAAATATTTGCGACCCAATATTCAATCATAATTTTCATCGCGCCCTCCTTCCTACTGACGCTGAACCTACAATGTACTTTGACCTCTTAAGTGCCACCTGCATATATAAACGTCTCACTCAGCCAAAGCGTTAAATGCCCCGGACGTACATATATGTCTTTCCGAACTACGATCTTCTCTCTGCACTGTTATCCATATAATTTTTCCGATGGCTTTGGAATAAAATAAAAAGACCTTGATAGTGTTGGTGAAGGATTTACTTATTTCTCTCAGAGGTTTTATTTATTTATTCCTTTTCATTTCCACCTTCACTCCAAAAAAAAAAAGCATCAAATACGCGGGCCTATGTGGAAAACGGAGACTTTGAGGAGCGAATCCCGTAACTTTTAATCGGCAGCTTTGAGATTAATTATATACCGTAAAATTATCAAGATAAGTGTTGATTTTTGTAAAAATTTTACATATGACAAGCCTATGGGGTCACTGGTAATTATTAAACTTGTTCTTAACTTAATTTTGCAGAATAATTATAAAATACATTGTGCAGTGCTGATACATTTATGAGTGCAAATGTGTATTTTATATTTTATTATGTTAGTTTACTTTCAGTAAATTAGTAATTTTTGTTTAAATAATCTTTAGTGTCTGACTTTTCAATGTGCTCGCGCCCCCTCGAAAAGGTTATAACCTTTCCCTAGGGGGGTGCGCCCAACAGTTTGAGAAACGCTGGAACACATATAATTCCATCAATCAAGCAAAGTTTTTCACGAATTTCTCAAAATAAATCTGATAATAAGTCGAATAAATATGCTGAATTTCAAAAAATTACTGAGAAAAATCAAAATACGTTCCTATAGCATTGCATAGTTTAAGAAAAACAGTACGTTAGTGCACAGTGTGTTGGTCCACACACTGTCCATCAATGTTTACTCTTTACACATATACATTTGATAAAATTCGTGACAGAGGCGGCAATACCGTAATAGAAAAGGTTTTTTGCTTATCAGTGGCACTGTGAATCGATGCTTAACAAAAGCTTCTCAAATATGATTTTTGCGAAAGTTATTTTCTAAAAAATCTAGTATGGTTAATATTGTTTAAGACATACGAGAGAGTATTTAAATTCAATATGAATTGGGTGGAATTAAAAGTTTTCAATTTAATACTAGTCTTACAATTTAGAAAAACAAAATAGAGGAAATAAGCGATTTTTGTGTCGATTTGTGTATTTTTATTAATGTGTGTTTTACTTTTTACTGTTATACAGGTAGATGAGTTTATAACATCAGCTTTAAGTTTTAGTTAAAATATATATAAAAAAAAATCCCTAGAGGGATGACGTCTTTTTGCAAGAGGTCGGTCGACACGCTAGGATCAGTCCCGCACAGTAGCCAAGCGAGTGGTCATGATCACGACCTCTTAGCTGGCGAGTCGTGACCATGACCACACTCTTGGCTGATTCACGTTTAATCTGTCGCTACTCAAAGTCCTGACATTGGCATGGTGTGGAAGGTTGAAGATTGGGAAGTCAACTAAGGTGTCGTCTTCATCACTTGGTTCAAAATTACGAGGTTCGTCAACAAAGTCCTAGAGTTGCTTTAGAGTGTGACGTTCATAAAAAGATAAAAAAATTAATTATTTAGGATATTATATTTAGTGAAAAACGAGGTTATTTCTAGTACTTATTTGGGGGGATAGTTAATATAATTGCCTTTTAAAATATTTAAATAAAGATAGTGATTCATTATGCCATCAGTAAACATTACATGACGTAGTCCTGATGTAAACATACACTCCCATATATAGACGTCTCCACGACTATGCTTCTTAGTACAAATGAAGATCATTAGTTTAAGTTCCTCATTTTTTTTTATTTCTCAAATATTGTTTTGCACTACCAAAAAAAAAATGTTAAGTCTGCAATTCTTTGCCAAAAGTATATAATCCTTATTCTTATTTCTCCGCATTGTTATGCACTCACCAAAGTAAAAAAAAACTTTAATTTGTAATCAATCATCTGCAAAATGTTTATAATTTAAGAAAGATACTGGTTTATTTATCATTGATTTTGTTGAGGAAAATGAGAGCTTTCTGTTATATATACTGGTGTGCAAAAATTAAGGACGAGACGGTTTTTTCAATATAACTTTGTACAAAAGCTTTCCAAATCAACACATTTATTACCGTAAAATCCCCAATACGTAAGGACATGTGTAATGTAAGCAACACTTACTAAAAGAGAAATCAGAGGGATAAAAAGAAGCTTGATTGAAAAAGTAGCATGGAGCGCAATGCGACTGAAGGCCGAAACATCCCTGTGATGGGTGTCCAGCAAGAAACATCCGGTCTTTAGTAGGGGATATGATCTCCCCTGACTGCTAGGCAGGTTTCACAGCGTCTGCCCATGCTGAGAATGAGGGTGTCAATGAGTTGTTGAGGCATTGCTGCCCATTCGTCTTGCAGCGCCAATCGAAGCTCCCGAATCGTTACTGGTGGTAAGGTACGAGCTGCCAAGCATCTGCCTAGAAAATCCCATACATGCACGATGGGATTGAGATCCGGAGATCGTGCCGGCCAATCCATACGTTCAATATCCTCACTCTCTAAGAGCTGTTCGGCAGCTACTGTGCGATGACATGGTGCATTGTCGTCCATGAAAAGGAACTGCAGACCTATAGCGCCTCTAAAAAGACGCACATATGGAAGAAGAATCTCGTTACAATAACGGGTCCCGTTGACTGAACCTGCGTCGAAGATGTGAAGGTCTGTACGACTACCAAGCATGATGCCTCCCCAAACGAGAACACCGCGACCTCCATACCTGTCCCTTTCAATAATGTTCGAGGGATGATTGCGGCTTCCCCGCTCTCTCCAGATGAGTATGCGATGAAAATCGCTACTCAAACTGAATCTGCTCTCATCTGTAAAGAGTACTCGTCCCCATTCATTGTCTCTCCAATTCCGGTGTGCCCGGCACCACAGAGAACGCCTTCTCCGATGGGCAGGCGTTAAAGGTACACACCGTACAGGGTGTCGCGCAAACAGACCACCACTGTGCTGTCTTCTGGCCACGGTAAAACGCGATATCGGTCGTCCAGTCGCCTGTGTCGTGTGTCTATCGATTTCTCCCGCTGTCTGCCGCCTGTTTCTTCTGGTCTGTAAGACAATGTGTACCGGTCATCTGCGGGTGTGGTTCCTCGTGGACGACCACTACTGAACCCCCGGATTGCTGTTCCTGTAGTTTGAAATGGTCTCCAAAGTCGTGAAACGATGCTGTGAGCAATTCCGAACTCTGCAGCCACACTTGTCACACTGCGGCCTCCCTCCAACTTCCCAATGATTCGAACTCGGGTAAAAGCATCCAGATGTCGTCTAACAGATTGATTATTCGCCATTTCTCGCTGAGGCAGCAACTCGGTGTGATTTTAACTGCTGTACGGCGTGCAATCTCTTTGCCAGAAATACTGATCTTACACCGACAACATGCTTTATACAACTCAGACACTCCCCATTACGTCTACCTGCATATCTGCGCATGTGCTACCGTACATCCCCTTACTTAATCTCCTGATTGGTCTTTCTGTCCGCTCTGCCTCTTCGTTCAGCTGATATGCTAATTTTTCGACTTCGTTCTTAATTTTTGCACACCAGTGTATATATATATATACTGCTCAAAACAATTAAAGGATATTGTAAGTTTTATACAAAATAAGGATATAAGCGAATTTTTTTTGCCGAAAATGGAAGAAGAGAATCACAAAAGCAAATTTTTGTGATTTTCAAACTGTGGAGTATGCTAATTTTGAGTTCGACGTCAAAAACGTCTCTTAAGCGGCAGCGAATGAAATTTGACTTTCAACTGAAATGAAGATAAGGATGATCGGCATTCAGTGACTGCTTTGTTTGGATGAGTACGATGTCTCAGCGAAGTCATTTAACTGATTCAAAAGCTTGGAGAGTTGTTGGTAGGTTAGAAGGGGGCCAAACTCAAGCCGAAGTAGTGCAAGCCATTGGAGTGTCACAAACGTGATTTCCAGGATCTGGAACCGTTTTTTGAAGACTGGAAGTGCAGCCGAGGACCAGGACAAGGTCGTAGACGGGCAACAACGCCCAATGAAGATCGTTATTTAGTGTTAACGGCTCGGAGAGACCGAAATATGAACGCTACTCTTCTCCAGCAACACCTTCACTCGGTTACTGGCACCACGGTTTCAACTCAGTCTGTCCGAAACCAGCTCCATGGTGCAGGTCTGTATGCTCGCCGACCGATGGTATGTGTTAGACTAACATCAAGGCATCGTCGTGACCGCAGGAGTGGGCAACAGAGCATGTGAATTGGAGGAGAAATGAATGGAGCAATGTTCTTTTTTCTGACGAATCCCGTTTTTCTGTTCATCCGGATAATAGGCGTATTTTCATCTGGAGGGAACGTGGCAGTAGGAATAATCCTGCGTTCGTGCACGGAAGTGTCAGATTTGGCGGTGGGGGTGTGTTGGTGTATGGTGGCATCTCCATTGACGGACGCACAGACCTCTACATCATTCGTGATGGACCTCTGACTGCTCGCCGATATAGGGATGAGATCCTCAGACCTATTGTAGTCCCTTACGCTGCAGCAATCGGAGATGACTTCATTTTAATGGACGATAACTGCAGGCCACATCGTGCTAACCTGGTGGAGGATTTCCTTTTCGAGGAAGGAATTGTACGAATGGAATGGCCAGCGTGTTCTCCAGACATGAATCCAATAGAGCACGTTTGGGATGCTCTAGGAAGACGAGTTGCTGGCCGCCAAATACCCCCAAAACTCTCCAAGAACTGGAAAGAGCTCTTCTGGAAGAGTGGGACAGAATACCCCAACTCGTGATTAATAGCCTCATTGACTCAATGCCTCAAAGGTGCTCAACGTTGCTGGCCGTCCGTGGAAACCATACCCCCTACTGAAATTGATTTCCTTTGAAGAAAACACTTTTTTTCTTATTCTTTTTTTATCATATGCACAAATTGTGTTTTTTTCCCTTTTGTACACAAATGCGCAATAAAATGCATTTTTTTCTGCCAAACATGTGTAATTTATTCTCATATAACCTACTACGTCTGTCGACCATGTATCAATCAACTAAAAAGTTTCCCAGCCACAAGATCCACCTAAAACCGCAATATCCTTTAATTATTTTGAGCAGTATATATACTTAGACTCACAAAAATATTTCTTCCAGAAGAACGGCTGTGTAAAACAGCTTTTCTCGGCACTCGTTAAAAAAATGTTTCAGGTGAAATAGAAGAGGAAAATTGCTCACTTAATATTGTAGAAATGTGTTACAATGCCCAAACGTGGATACTTCACAACTTTTCTTGTAAAAAGTTCTATCACAACGAGTAGTCTTTGTCCGATGACTACTTTTTCTCTTGTTTACTCTCCATTCTCAATTTTACTCATTAAAATACTTTATTACGCATTAAAACAATCGCGATGGTATAAATTAACAAACTTAGGAGCATTTTGAAGTCATTTACATTTCGTTATTTCTTTACGATTACGATCCATTTATGATATTATTGGAATATATTTTTTCAACAGATACTTTAAATGTCATCATAACTTAAATGTATACAAAAAGGGGGAATGATAATGTTATTGTGCTGAATTTATTCAAAACTTTTGGTACCTTATCTCTTTTGGGACGTTCTCTGTAGTTGACTGTTCGAATTTTCATTTTTTTGAAAAATGAACGAATAGTTTAAAAATAAATTAAGTTAGGATATAGTATTTATCACATTAAAAGTAGATTATACGAAAAATGCTAGACTTTTATCTTTCAAATTTAATTCCATTTGTATTGCTTTTTCTACTAATTTGTAAAGTGTTCCGATAACTGTATATATTATACGTATATATACAGTCGAACCCCGAATTACCGAATCCCTATTTAACGAATTTTTTACTCCCTTCAATTAAAAGGAGGTAAAAACCTCTATTTAACGAATAATAAGCCCCGAATTTTTGAATTACGTTTTTTTTTTATGAATTTACTGAAACGATTTTTCGATTAAAAAGAAATAAATTTCTTTTCACTGATGACATATTCTTTTTTTCCGGAAAGCAGCAAATTCCGGGAAAGGGTGCAGTTCCACGGTTATACTTTATAGGGGTTTTAGAGGTGCAGATGAGTCATGAGTGTTTTGAATAGGTCAGGAAATTCCTTTCTGAAACTCCCATCAAAATTGTTATAATGTTTTACATTGTTTGGAGACAGTGAAAGTATACCTCATATGTCAAAAAGGGGGGCAAAGTATGGCAAAAATATAATAAAAAAAAATATGGCAAAGTATTAAATGGCAAAGTATTTTTATATAGTTGATTATTATAGAATTTCAAAAGGTAAAAGTGCAAAAAAATTGTATTTTATATTTTAACCCTGATATTATGAATAACCCCATAATAACAAATAAAATGTTCAGTCCTGATGAATTCGTTAAATTAGGGTCCGATTGTACATTTATATACTCAATTTCCACACTGATGCGCTTAAAAATATGAGATTTTAAATTTTACGTCACACAAAAACTTATTTTTAACTCCAAATTATGTAATTTAATAACAGCGCTACATAATGTTGAAGACTCCATTTTACATATATTCCCCTTTGCTTAAATCAGAATCTTATCAATTCTTGTAGAGCTTCAGACTTTGTATTTCCGGATTCTCCAGCACTTCATAATCAAGTCCGATAAGATAGCATTCAATATAAATCTGTAAGGGGCCTCTTAGTTTTCTCCACAAGTGGAATCGTACATAATACGCCTTTGCCTTGAGTTTTTACTGCTTACCACAAACATGAATTTACTGAATGCCGCATGACACAAGGTGAAAATAATAATATTTTTTTTCACTAAGCGCTAATTATAGATTCAACCAATAAAAGCTATCTGATTCAATGGAATTTGCGTCTAAAATGCAGTTAAATAAATTTTAAAATTAAGTTTTTTGTATAATTAAATGGATCCCAGACCTCAATTCATAACTAAAACGAAATAAATATTTTTAAGGGAAAAAATTTGGTTTTTAATAGGGTAAATTTTATTGAAGGAATATATAATACAAAGCTTATAGTCAGTGGTGCAGACAAGTGTGTGTGTGTGGGGGGAGAGGTCCTCGGATCCGGAACCCCCCAAGCCCTTGATTTTTTTCGATTCATTATAACCCTATATATGTATAGTACGTAAAATTTAATAAAGTATTACTTATTAAAAATTAATTTTATTAATTAATGCTAGTTATTTATTCAATAATTAATTTTTTTACTGTTGAGCGGCGTATTGGAGCATGACGCGAGAATGGTGGATTTCCGACCCTGGACCCCACCTTGAAAAATTCCGGTGTACGCCACTGCTTATTCTAATACCTTTTTAGTTTGAATTTAATTCTAAATAAATCTTTCCATTTTAACTAATGATATGAAAATTATATATGATAAAAATAGCTCTAATATGAAAACTAGAGATTATTACTTTTTGCTTTAAAACCACATATAATAAATACACGTGTATGTAAGTTTTTAAAAAAAATGTTAAAAACATTGAGGCGTCCAAAATATTTATTTCCTAGCTCGAACGTTAAGCATTTTTGAAATGTTTAAGCATTTTTGAAATGTTTAACCATTTCAGTTTGCTTTATACTATATATTTCAGAAACGTAATATACAATAACTCTTCCCCATATACAATCTTTATCCAGATGATATTCTATTCTAATCTTGATAATTTATTCTATTTTGCACTGGTTGAATAGTGGCTCTGATCAATATCTCATAAAATGAGATATAGATAATAATATTTATCTTGGTATTATTCACGAATGACATCGATAATAAACACCTTTCAGTAATTTGAGTTAACTTTTGTAGAAATATCACATTTCTTATCATCACCATAAGGCAAAAATATTATTGCTATTTTTACGTCCTGAATGACCTCAAATAGTTCACATACTATTGAAGAAAACAAAATATTACTTCATTTTTAAACATATTAACACTTAATACTTGGAGAATGAATTGGCTATACGAAAGATTGCAATAATATTTAATATAAAGCCCAATTTAGGAATTTTAATTACAATTTTTTATTGATTTATGATTACTAATACCTATCCATCATATGTACTCGTACAATAATAACCTGAACTTACGCGATAGGTGGGACTGAGTGATAATCGCGTAAGTCGGGGTATAATTTCGTATATAAATGTGTATAAATTATTTTTATTTGGGGCCGGGGACGAATGGAAATAATAATTTAGAAAAAAATGTTTAACAAAGTCTCTTAGATAACATAAATACAAAATCGCAAACCGGGGTAATTTTAATGTAGTAGGTTTCATAAAATCTAACAGTCTGTCGGCTCAAAGATTTTTTTTCTCCCGCAAAATTTCCTTATAGTATACTAATAATTTTTCAATTCCTTGTTTTGTTGAAAAAATACGCTCTTCGTTGGAGTCAATATTTTCACACATTTGTAAACCTTTTTCAATTACACTGAGGCCTTCCGTCAAATTCCCAGCCGTCATTCGATCTCCAGATTGAATAGGGTCTATAAAGACTCGAGTTCTTCAATGTCTTGCATTTCTATGAGCTCATCAGTTATCAGCTCCTGATTGTGGGAATCCAGGAGGATTTGAACGCCATCGCTAAACACTTCTAAATTTGTTTGCCTGACAAGATCGATAACTTCTTCAATCACATTGAGTGAGTGAGAGAATATTAACGTCGCACTGTTCAGCTACACGAGGGCTTTTGGAGACGGACCTTGTAATTTTGAACCATGGTCAAGTGACGAGGACGACACCTGAGTTGGCATCCCCTCTCCTAACTACAATACCACACCAACGTGAGGACGTTTGAGTTCTCGACAGATTTAACGTGCATCGCTCACCTACACGGTGGATCTTTAGTGGTACTGGGGTCGAACTCATGACACGCCAGCCACGATCTGATACCTTGACCACTAAGCTACCACGGCCACCTTCAATCACAATTACCAAATTCATCAAGCAATCGAGTTATGTAGCTCTCAAACAAAAGACGAATCAACGAGATTTGAAAATCGCGTAAGTCGGGGTAGCGTAAATCGAGGTATTGTTATATTTATACATATACTAGCTGGTATACCCGTTCTTCGCACGGGTAAATTGAAAAATTAAACAATACAGATTGAAGGATAAAGAAGTTTTTAATGAGTTAATTTTACGTGAATTGAAAATTAAACAAAAAAAAGAAGCTTTCTGCATATCTCAGCTGAACATAAACCCCCCCCCCATATTTGTTAAATTTTAAGTCTATAGATCTTATACCTAATAAAAGGGATTTTTATTTATTTATAGCTACCCGTAACTCTCTTGTCAGTCGATTTTTGAAAACACCTTCCTAAGATGATCTCTGTTCAGCAAGGGTAACACAATGTGTTACGAATTTTGTGTAATGAACGCTTAAAATAGTGTAAATAGTTTATATCTGGAAGTGTAATTCGTTAATATTACTTTCTGTTGTATTTATTTTATGTTAAAATCTTGCCATCACCTCTCCCTTCGAAATATAATTTTATTATGAAATAAAAAAATAATAATTACACTGTTTAAAGAAATAAAATAAAAGCGAGCACGCACTGAGGCATGGCGTAGACAAAACAAACAGGGAAAGTTTTGCTTCACATAAGTTTGCTTCGCGGACTTTTTTGCAGATGGCAGATTTTTTCCTACTTTCTTGACAATTATCGTTATATTTTGGAAACTTCACACAATATCTTTATAAATTATAGCCTATGTATTATTCTGATGTATAAGCTATATTATTGTAAAGTTTCATTAACATCCATTCAGTTGTTTTTCCGTGAAAGAGGAACTAACATCCATACAAACTTACACGTTTATAATATTCGCATGGATATACAGCCGAATCCCGATTTTCCGTGCCCTTATTTGACGAATTTCTTGATTTAACAAAATTTTTTCTTTCCTCGAATGAAATGAAGGAAAAAAATCCCTATTTAACGAATAATGAACCCAGAATTAACAGATTATTTCTACAGCCGAATTTTTTTTTTTTTTGAATTAGAAAAGATTGGATTTCTTTTCAAATGGTATATCATTTTTGTCCAGGAAAGAAATACTCTTCTAGTAAACAACAAATTTCGACGGGGAAGGGGGCACACCATTATTAGATTTTACAGGTGCATCTGAATCATGAGTTTAAACTATCGTATGTGAGTTTTGAATAGGACAGGAAATTCCTTTTTTTTTCTCCTTCCATTCAACAACTCAGGAAATGTTTTAAGATTTTAACGCTGATGTTACATTTGATGACAGACTGCTTATCTTTGTAACTGAAGTTGTGGAATTTGTTAATTTGTCGGAGCCAATGAATAGCACTTTTGATGCAGAGATTGATTATCAAACTATCAAAACTGTTACATTTTCTAATGCTTTACATTGTTTGAAAACTGTGAAACGATACTTTATGCAACAGGATGTAAATAATACAGTTTCTTCTTTGCATAAAATAGAAAAAGAGCTTTTTCGAGTCAAGAATAAAAAAGTTTGTCAAAAAACTATTTTAGTCAGTATTTTAAAATTTCCAATCATATGTAACTGACGAGTAATAAGTCAATAATAGTATTTTTAGCTGCTGAATAAAAGGTCTGTAATTTCTAACTATGGATATTTTTTGTGTAGTTGCTTATTATACAGAATTTCCAAAAGGTAAGTACAAACAATTTGTATTTTGTTTGGACCCCGATATAATGAATAACCCCGAATTAACGAACAAAATGTCCTGTCCCGATAGGTTCGTTAAATTGGGGTCTGACTATATATCACTTAATCTACTTAAGGAGATTGTATTTTAAGACAGGCGCGAAACGAAGTGATATGTTGGCAGATATGTTCAGCACGTGTGTAACAGGAGAAAACACTTTTCCTACGCCCCTTCCTGAAACATACAAAAAAAAATACTTTAAAAAATATATAAAATTCATTAAATATATATTCAGAAACATGCATTAAGAAAACATAGAGAAAAAGAGAACACAAAAATAAATATTTAACAAATAAAGCAATTGCTTGCCATCCGAATCAAATATTTAAAAAAAATGTGTGAATAATTATGAGCATTACAGAGTTTGCATTTTCGAGGAAGCGTCAGTAAAACAACTCAGAAAGCAAAGATGATCATAAGTTTGAATTTTGGTTCTACCAATGACCGTCTTGTGACCGTGTGTTAGTTTAATAAGAATTTGAGTAAAGGGATTATATTTCTTTTTCACTTTTTTGAAAGTTTCTTTAATAGGCTTGTACAGTGGCTCAAACAATTGAGAGAACACTTTACTTTTACTTGATAAATTCAACTTTCAATGTAAATAACATATTACCGATAAGTGTACAAACATGTTTATATTTTTACACAAAACAAATGGTTTAATTTGAAGTAAAATAAATCACATAAAAAAATTAAGTCAATTCCTACTTTGGTCAAAAAAGAAAAAATTTATATTTTAGTTACTTTTTATTAAATAGTTACAATTAATATAAATATGTATATAAATATGACAGAATCACAATATTAAGTGACAAAATAGAAAACGATTTTCCTTTCTATATACGGTGTTGGACTATTTTTTTTGTTTTGTTTTTCCTACTATTTATACATTAATTAAATTAAATTATTCTAATAAAATAGGATAGAGTAAAAAAGAAATTGCATTCTCAGAAATTAGGCAGTCCCAGGTGGGATTCGAGACCATGACCTTTGGATTAGAAGTCCAACACACTATCCATTACGCTACAACGACACAACGAACAATTTTCCTTTCTGTATATGTTGTTGGACTATTATTTTTGTTTGTTACTACGTATTCCTTTTTTAATTTAATTAATGAATTTATTTTTGAAAAAAACTGCAGTAACACCAAGTGTCATCCACTACAAGTTAAAAAAAGATGTATTTGAACTTGAGTGGATGAATAGAAAGTATTTTATTAACGATTAAAAATGTGAACAATTTGATATATACACTGGTGTGCAAAAATTAAGGACGAAGTGGAAAAATTAGCATATCAGCTGAACGAAGAGGCAGAGCGGACAGAAAGACCAATCAGGAGATTAAGTAAGGGGATGTACGGTAGCACATGCGCAGATATGCAGGTAGACGTAATGGGGGAAGTGTCTGAGTTGTATAAAGCATGTTGTCGGTGTAAGATCAGTATTTCTGGCAAAGAGATTGCACGCCGTATAGCAGTTAAAACCACACCGAGTTGCTGCCTCAGCGAGAAATGGCGAATAATCAATCTGTTAGACGACATCTGGATGCTTTTACCCGAGGTCGAATCATTGGGAAGTTGGAGGAAGGCCGCAGTGTGACAAGTGTGGCAGCAGAGTTCGGAATTGCTCACAGCATCGTTTCACGACTTTGGAGACAATTTCAAACTACAGGAACAGCTATACGGGGGTTCAGTAGTGGTCGTCCACGAGGAACCACACCCGCAGATGACCGGTACATTGTCTTACAGACCAGAAGAAACAGGCGGCAGACAGCGGGAGAAATCGATAGACACACGACACAGGCGACTGGACGACCGATATCGCGTTTTACCGTGGCCAGAAGACAGCACAGTGGTGGTCTGTTTGCACGACACCCTGTACGGTGTGTACCTTTAACGCCTGCCCATCGGAGAAGGCGTTCTCTGTGGTGCCGGGCACACCGGAATTGGAGAGACAATGAATGGGGATGAGTACTCTTTACAGATGAGAGCAGATTCAGTTTGAGTAGCGATTCTCATCGCATACTCATCTGGAGAGAGCGGGAAGCCGCAATCATCCCTCGAACATCATTGAAAGGGACAGGTATGGAGGCCGCGGTGTTCTCGTTTGGGGAGGCATCATGCTTGGTAGTCGTACAGACCTTCACATCTTCGACGCAGGTTCAGTCAACGGGACCCGTTATTGTAACGAGATTCTTCTTCCATATGTGCGTCTTTTATAGGCGCTATGGGTCTGCAGTTCCTTTTCATGGACGACAATGCACCATGTCATCGCACAGTAGCTGCCGAATAGCTCTTAGAGAGTGAGGATATTGAACGTATGGATTGGCCGGCACGATCTCCGGATCTCAATCCCATCGACCATGTATGGGATTTTCTAGGCAGACGCTTGGCAGCTCGTACCTTACCACCAGTAACGATTCGGGAGCTTCGATTGGCGCTGCAAGACGAATGGTCAGCAATGCCTCAACAACTCATTGACACCCTCATTCTCAGCATGGGCAGACGCTGTGAAACCTGCCTAGCAGTCAGGGAGATCATATCCCCTACTAAAGACCGGATGTTTCTTGCTGGACACCCATCACAGGGATGTTTCGGCCTTCAGTCGCATTGCGCTCCATGCTACTTTTTCAATCAAGCTTCTTTTTATCCCTCTGATTTCTCTTTTAGTAAGTGTTGCTTACATTACACATGTCCTTACGTATTGGGATCTTACGGTATTAAATGTGTTGATTTGGAAAGTTTTTGTATAAAGTTATATTGAAAAAACCGTCTCGTCCTTATTTTTTGCACACCAGTGTATATATATATATACATAGGGAGAGAGTGAACTAATAGTAAGAATTGAATAAAGAACAATCACACAACGAAAAACTTCTAAATTGAAAAGTTTCATAAACATTTTAAATAAACATAGCAGATTTTTGCCTCAAAATATTGCGAATACACTTATGAAAAATATATGTTTAACTACTACTAAATATTTTTAGCTTGATTGTTGTTTTAATCTAATTTTTTGTAATATTATTTTAAACAGTTTCATCGATCATTTTTGTGTTACTAATTTCGTTAGATGAACTTAAAGCCAAACTTTTAATTGGAAAATGGCTCCTCGAAAAGAAACCAATATTAGAAATTTCATATTAAGATTATTTAAAAAAGGAAAATCTTATCGTGAAATAGCTGAAATTGTTGGCAGAAGCCCCACTTGAGTCAAGTTAATTATTATAAAATTTTTAAATGATGGATTGATAGAAAATAAATGTGGAAGAGGGAGGAAAGGTATTCTGAGTGATGTTGCAAGAAGGAAAATATTAAAGAAAAACAAAATTGACCCTAAAGTAAGTGCGGTCTAATATGCTGCAGAAACATCACAAATCATATGCAGAAGTGTAAGCGCTGAAACTGCGTGAAAAGAAATTAGATAATATATATATAAAAGGTCGAGTTATAGAAGACGATTAACTTTTGAAAGAAAGTTGTATTTAGTGCTGAAAGTAAATTCAACATTTCTGGCAATGGCTGCCGTCGCACCGAATGGAAAAAGCCCAATATTGGTTTGGATCCAAAAAAATTTACATGTTTCAGTTAATTTACAGTGGTGGGTTCGTCATGGTTTAGGGTTGTATGGTTTCATCCGGGGTAGGAAACTTAGTTCAAATTATGAACCATACGGCTTACTTGGATATACTTCGGAACAATCGAAAGGAAATTGCGAAAAATTTGGGTTTAGATGGAAATTTTATTTTTTAACTGAGCAGAGGCCCTATAAAAAATGCCCGTAACGTCAAAATGTGGTATGTTTTTCAATGTAAATTGAGGTTACACATACCACCACAGTCTCCCGACATCAATGTCACTAAAAATCTGTGGGTCACACTCGAAACTGCGAATCAAATCAGCGAAACAATAGAATCAAAAACCATTTAAAACAAGTGTTGAAAGAAGAATGGTGAAATATATCTTCAGATATCACCAAAAGGTTGGTCGAATCGGTACCACGACGTATAGAGGCCATTATTTGTTAGTTTGTTTCAAATGGGCTGCATTTTGGCAGCTAAGCTATTTGCAGACACGGCAAGTCCCCAAAAGTGGGAGCCATTTCATTGGTGGCACCATCTAGTCGTAGCTACTGCAACCAAATTTTGACGTATGAGTTTTATTCAATCCAAACTAGAGAGGTCATTAAAAAAGCCAAAAGACATGCAACTAAATATCGGCACTTTTTTTGTCCTCGAGATATCACAACAATTTCATTGGTGTATTCTCAATTTTTTGAAGAAAATATCTGCATATGTTTATTTAAAATGCTTTTGAAACTTTTCATTTTGGAAGTTTTCCTTTGATATTTTTTATTTTTACTTTAAATTATACCATTTACTATGTGTAAAAATATAAACATGTTTTCATTTATCTGTAATGTGTTATTTTCATTGAAAGCTGAATTTATCAAATGAAAATAAGGTATGCACTCGATTGTTTAAGCCACTGTGTATGTTGTAGCTGAAAAAAGGATGTTGTGTTAAATGATTACTGTACTTAACTTTGGCCTGTTCAGATACTTTTAAAATGGATGATATGAGAGCAGTAAACGAATGTTCGAGGGGACGAACTCGCGATCGGCGAGTGGTGAGTTAGAGTCCTGGTGACAGCTTAGACTCACCATGAAGAAGGACTGATGCGCGTAAAATTTATCGTGGTTCAAAGTACTCACGTTCACGAGATGGGAAAGTTTGGAGAATGGTGTGTGAACCCTAGGGTCATCCTCGTTACTTGACCCAGATTCAAAATTACAAGATCCGACGCCACTAGACCTCCATTGTTTTAGATTGCAACGTTAACATAAAAAAAAAAATAAAAATTAAAACTGATGGTTTCGTGCAATGTGTGTGTGGATTTCATACATCTGGAATTTATAAATTATAAAGTTTTTCAAATTACAGATGATTATCACAACCTAGCGAGACTAGATTTTTCTATTATTATTTCGTCTCAAATGATCGGGACTCTTTCTAAAAAATATCGAGTGTGTGAGCACAAAGAGCTATTAAGAATTAATTTCGTGGATGAGTGAGAAATATAATTTCAGAATTATAAATAAGTTAAAGAAAAATGTGTTAGTCTCATGCAGTGTTTTCCAATCGGAGTAAAAAACATTTATAAGGGTATCTCCAAGAAAAAAAAATTACGTTCTGTAGGTCCATAATATGAACGAAGAGGTTTACGATGAGATTTATTAAGATAATTTAAAAATGATAAAGTAAACTAATGTGATTGAAAAGTCCAGAAATGCGAGATTAGAAGATGCAGTAAAACATGTTTTTGTGTGGTAGATAAGGACCGCATAAAAAAAGACCGCACAAAAAAATATGCGAAAATATTTCATAAATACTTATATATGACTAACAACTTTGTCGACATACTACAGAAAACTTTTTTACGCGGTGGAGAGGGACCGCATAAAAAAAGTCGCTCTTAAAAAATATGTAAATTATTTACTAAATCTATGAAAAAAAAAGTA
This sequence comes from Trichonephila clavipes, assembly GCA_019973935.1. Classification (NCBI taxonomy): domain Eukaryota; kingdom Metazoa; phylum Arthropoda; class Arachnida; order Araneae; family Nephilidae; genus Trichonephila; species Trichonephila clavipes. The sequence goes on along the minus strand of BMAU01019584.1, from coordinate 65,846 downwards.
CTTCCAAACAAATTAAATAATGAAATTTCACATGGAATCATTTTTAAAACAATGAATTTCTCATTGTATACATGGAGAAATTTTCAAAATGGTCATACATAATTCATTGCTACTCATCGTAATCCAAAGCGTGCATCTTCCTGTGATGAATTAGTTCAAAATCACTTTCGTTCAAAGTCAATTTCAATTGATTTATTTTTTTGACACCATAAAGTAAGTGATAAGTTTTTGGGACTACGGTCGGTTGGTCAGTTGCTTGTGAACGTCACGATAACCAGATATGCATGATCGAAGATCTTTTTTTTGGAATTTTAAACTCCTTTCGTAATTGGTTCCTATTGTAAAAAAATGTTTTTCCGATTTGTTGGAAAGTTGGATCCCTGCATATATTATTGCTCTCAAGGAATCCGGTTCTTCCTGTCCTTCTTCAGAATCTATCAAATTATTGATAATGTCACTGTCATTGAAAGTTTCGTCTTCAATCAAATGCGCGCTGCTACTGCGCTGAGAGAAAGCAATTGAACGTATTTTGTCTAGAGACTGTTTATAACTAATGAACACAGAATATTGATGTGTATATATGTACATTGATAGAAAACATTACAGTGGCACGAAAAATTCGTTGAAATACATACACTGCATAAAAAAAAAGATCGCACAAAAAAAAATCGTGCAAAAATAAAATCGCATAAAAAAGGGCCGCTCAAAAACAGGTGCTACTGTATTCGTATTTTCTAATACTTTCTTTAGTCAATCGAAAAAAAAACCTGTTTATAGAAAATTCTTGAAGAAGAAACCATTATTGTTTTAAGCACCTCAACTAATCTACAGAAAGCCAGTCAATCAGAGGAATTCGTTTCATTCAAGAGAGAGTAATAGTCAGGGCTGTGGAGTCAGAGTCGAAGAGATTTTTGACTGAAAGGAGTAGGAGTTGGAGTTGACAAAAACACATCGACTCCGACTACAGTTTATGATGGATAGTTTAAATTTGAAATGAAATTAAAGTGAATTGAAAAAAAATTAATAGCAAACTAAGTTATTATTATTTTTTTACTATAAATTAGATTTTGAGAAATACACTCTGTCGCAAAAAAATATATGCACCCAGAAGAAATCAAGCTACAACCACGAAACTCGGCAAGAATGTAGTCTGGTAAGAGATATGCAAATGATTAAAATTTCGAAGCCAATGAGACAAGGCTAAGTGTGCTATGCGCATATTAGTTGCGAAACTGGGAGAGTTTAAAAGCATGAGTACGAGCGCCGTACGGCTATCCAAACGAATCTAATGACTTTGATGGACGATATTGAGACTTAGGATGCCTCTAAGACGTAACCGGCGGCAGTACGAGCAGCTGACGGACTTTGATAGGGCCGTTAAATAGGCCTCAGAGAAGTAGGTTGGTCGAATAGACGTATCGGCCGCCACCTTGGTCGGAGCGATATGGTAGTTGCTCGGTGTTGGCAACAGTGGATCACAGAAGGTAGAGTGTACCGTCGCGGAGGGTCAGGACGTCACAGGAACACAAATGATCGCGAGGATCGTGCAATCAGAAGAGTGGCCACTTCGGCACCAACAACGTCGCTAGCATCGATTCTACGCCACTAGCTCCTTCCAGACATCCAGTGCCATCAAGAGAAACCATAAGGAGACGACTTACCGAAGTTGGCTTGAGGAGCCGACGTCCGCTAAGACGCTTACCACTGACCCCACATCATAGGCAGTGTCGACTGGATTTTTGCCGACTTCGGGCAACTTGGAGTGTGACAAACTGGAGACGTGTCATCTTCAGTGATGAATCCCGATTCAGTCTCAGTGCTGATGACCACCGCACACGTGTCTGGAGGCGCACCGGCCAGCGGTCCGATCCGGCATTTATTGTCGAGTGGCATACAGCAATTTCACAAGGTGTGACAGTGTGGGAGCAATTTCTTGGGACACAAGATCATCTTTAGTGGTCCTTCAAGGCACTTTGACAGCTCGCAGATACGTGGACGATATTTTAACGCCGATTGTGCTACCCATGCTATCAAGTCGCCCAGGTGCCATTTATCAAAAGGATAATGCTCGTCCACATACTGCGCGACTCTCCCAACAATGTCTTCAAGGATATGACGTCCTACCATGGCCTACCAGGTCACCAGATCTTTCGCCAATAGAGCATTTCTGGGACGCGCTGGGAAGGCAACTGCAGCCGTCCCGAGATACAGGAGAATTAACTGCGCAGATGCAAAGACTATGGCAGGATCTTCCACAGGGGGTCATAAGTGATCTAATTGAATCGATGCCACGCCGAATTTCGGCTTGTATAGCTGCCAGAGGTGGCTTTACTACTTACTGATTTTTAACCTTTTGCAAGCTGTAACCGCTTAATAAAATGATATTTTGTTCTGAATTTTTAATCATTTGTTTATTTTCATATACACTACATGCATACCAAATTTTGTGAATGTAACTCAATTTCTTCTGGGTGCATATATTTTTTTGCGACAGAGTGTATTAGGATAATGCCGGAAAGGCTAAGGCAAAATGAATGAAAATAAAGAGCCTTTAGATATAAAAACTTCTACACAGTCCTTGAAGAAATAGAGAACTATGTTCGCTCTCTCAAGACACCTTTTTTTATATAACTTTGAGAACCTACCCCGCGCGAAAATTTAAAAGTAGCCATAGCAGTAACAGCTCTTCTTTCTCAAATTATAGTGGAAATACTCTTCTCAACTCTGAAGTTTATCAAATCGGATTAACGATACTCTAACAAAGAAAATATTGCCGAAGATATACTGTTTCTTAAACATTACTCTAATGCCAGTTATTTTTATTTCATAATAAATGCTAATTGATGTAAATACTCGTAATCTGCTATGCCATCAATTTTTTTCTGTGTAGCATCTATTACTACAATAATATTTAAAGAAATAAGCTGCAATATATGTATATATTTTTACATATGTATATGAGGGAGTCGGTCATTTCCCCTGCCGGCTTCACAGCCCTGGTAATAGGTATCGTTGTAGTGAAAATTACTATGGTATATTGAACGTACTATTGCTGCAATAGAACCCCATGTAGTATTGCTAGAATAATTGCGACGATAGTCCAAACTCAACTGTCTTCATCACTTTGTCGTCCCTTGGGACAGTAGTATACGAGGGTCATTTCAAAAGTAATGCACATGGCAGCACTACTGCGGCATGATAAAAGCATAAAAAGAAAAGTTACGTCAGTAGCAATTCAAATTTCTTGAGAAAGAATATTTTAATAGATGATATTTTCAAATGTGTGTGTGTGTGGAGTCTGCAGCAGACTCGAGTACTGTCAAAGTTGAAAACAAAAGATCATACACTGAGACAGAAATTTTACGAGGCAAAATGACCGACCGAAATGCATAATACTTCGCATGAAGTTTGCGTAAGTTAAAAGTGGAGCTCAATACAGTTTCTTGTTCGAGACCTTCTTCTCCACGACCGAAAAAATTTCATCGAGCTCTTTATGTAAGATCAACCAAATGATGATTTTTGCACACGACTACTACGGCGTAATCATTACAGAGTTCCATATTGACAAGGCCGCTGTAGTGGTAGCCTAGTGGTTAAGGTCACGGGCTGGTGGCTGGAGTGTCATGAGCTCAAGCCTCGGGCCGCTGATGACCCAAAACGTAGAGGGGCCGTTACACGTTAAATCTGTCGAAGGTCAAGCATCTTCTTGTTGGTGTAGTGGGGAAGGTAGGAGAGGGGACAGCTCAGATGTCGTCCTTGTCACTTGACCATGGTTCAAAATGACGAAGGTCTGTCGCCAATAGTTCTTGTTCTGCTTGTGTGACATAAATATGCATTTACTCGGCAAAAAACTTGTATTAAGCAACTATCATTATTTTGATTTAGAATCGAATTAAAATAAGTGTTCCATATGATCGGTGAAAGCACCGAGCCTTGTGAACAACCTTTGATAATGCAATGGTCAATATAAATATTTTGAATATGAAAAAGTATTTTGTAATTAATGAGATGTGAAAATGAATTGTGAAAATGAATAAAACTTTGAAACTGATGTGGAACATTATACCAGTAAAAAATACGAAATAATATTGAACAATTTATGTTTCGAAAGACCGTTGAGTGTCTATGAAGTATGATATTTATTTTAAAATTTTTTACTATATTTATATATATATATAATTTCGAAAAACATTATAATCCCACAGGTCTCCGTGCATAAAAATATATATCTTTATTTACCCACCACAAACATTTATTGGAGTGAAAATTTGAAGTAGAATGAATTTTTATTATTGTTTTCATTATTTTTCATGTATACAAACACAGATAATTTAATAATAATAATGCGATGATCAAATATGCCTAGCTCTAGCTATAAGCAGCGCGATAAAGTTACAGTAATCAAGAGTGATGCTGCGGGGGATCGCTGCAATGAAATACTGCTCATTTCTAAGTATGTATAAAACAGAAGCAACGTCATAAAATAGAAACAGTCATGAGATATGTTCGTTACAAAGCACTACACTAAAAATAAAAGTATTACACAAAATAATTGTATTTCGTAAAGTTGTAATGAATCCTGTGGGCTGCATGCGGCTCCCAAGCCTTGTGTTGGTCACCCCTGAACTAGGGTCTTCTTTAAAGTCACACTGTTTAAGGTGAAATATACACTGCTGGCACAATTAAAACTGCAACACCAGGAAGGAATGATCTAGCGAATTTCAAAATCACATGAAAGGAAGAAGAGGTTAGGATATACAAATTATTAATATTTCAGTGCGTTTAAACGGCGCGGGAGGGAGAAACGAAACCTGAAGCACCGCATAAAAGAAAACTTGGGTAGTGAACTTCACATTCGGGATGCTCTTTATAAGGTCAGAGCTTGCTCAGAATACCGTGTTATGCCTCGAATTAGAAGAAGAAATGCTAACCAGCAGGTGTCGGAATTCGATAGAGGAAGGATCATTGAATATCAAAAGTGTAGATTATCGTTCCGTGATATCGCCCGCTGCACTGGTTGAAATCCAACCTCTGTCCTACGAATTTGCAATCAATAGGTTGCTGAGGGTCAAACTGAACGGCAAGCAGGACCTCCTCCAAATGATTAACGCTGGAGAGGGCAGACATATTGTGAGGTCGGCCGTGCAAAACCTTACAACCACGTCATGGACTGGAAATGAGCATGTTCGTAGCACGTCCAATATCCTCTCGCAAGGTACGATGACATTTGCAGCAGCGTAGACTGTCAGCGCGATGATGAACATTACTTCGTCTTCTTTTGACAATGCAGCATAGAGATAGACGACGACTCTAGTGCGCCGAATGACAAAACTATGTCTTCTTTTCAAACGAGTCTCAGTTCTCTGTGCAGTATTTTGATGACCATATACCATTCTGGAAGCTCCGAGAAGACCGCCTGCTTGCATTCCATATCGGCATAGGGGCCCTACACCTTGTGGGATGTCTTGGACAGCCATTGGGTACACGACATGCGCATCTCTAGTTCGATGGTAATTTGAACGCAGATCGGTACAATTCTTACGTCCAGAGGTTGTGTCATATCTTCCAGTCCTGTCAAACTACACTCTATAAAAAAACAACGACGCACCAAGAACAAGTTGTCCAATACAGACAAAAATTGGTGGAAAGAAAGATCACGTATCGAATAAAAAATGATTAAAATTTCAGAAAAATTGAATGATTATTTTCAGAGTTATATAGTTACAAAGAAATGAGCTCATTAAGGAGATGACACACCTCTAGCCTGGATGCAAGCTGCCACACGACGTGACATAGAGTGATAAATCACCCTGACTGTCTCCTGCGGTATTTCTTTCCAAATTTGCTCCAATTGTCGGTCAGGTTATCAACATTCCCTAATAGATGCAGTCGCCTTCCCATCATATCCCAGACATGCTCGATTGGAGAGGTATCTGGCGATCTGGCTGGCCAAAGAAGTGTTTGATAAGCTGAAAGACAGTTTATAGCAACATGTGTGGTATGTGGTTTGGCATTATCTTGCTGAAAAATAAGGCGAGGGTACTGCAAAAGGAACGGTAGCAAAACAGTTTGTGGGACCCCCCCCCCGCGTTCCACCCTGGACACTAAGATTAACATGAGGCAAAGAATGACCAGACACCATTTGTATAATAACAAATTATATTTATTCAATAGATTCAATTAGAAACCTTCTAATTACAAATATTAAACTATATGTCTACGACAAAGGGATTTGCCTTTACTATTAAATTAAATTACAAAATATGATATTAACCAACTACTAATCTCAATATTGAACGGGTTTACCGGAAGAAGAGGAACGAGAAATAAACGCAACTTGAATTATTAACACTAAAATTTAACTAACTTTATTATATTGTGGTCAGATAGACAAAATTATAATATATCACCCGACTGTAATGTCGTTCTCTCCAGGTAGATCAATCTTTCTAAGGCTACCTCGCTAAATAATAACAGCAATACTCTAATCACGCAATCCGCTTGAACCTTCTTAACTTCGTCACTACTGTTCTTGGCTCAATTGCCTTCTAAATGCTAATTTGCAATGCTCTCCTTAAATACCTTAATTTATTTGAATATCCCATTTTCTTCTTCCAGAGCTGATTGGAAATATACGCGAATTTACAATCTCCAAAGACGCCTAAGAGTATTAGTGGAAAAGTGACGTAAAGATTTGTCACAAGTTCTCAAAATGTCGTTGACGTACCGATGTGCTGTAAGTGTGCCTCTAATAACGACCAATGGGGTCCAGATTCAAAAGAAAATGCACCTCATACCATCTCCTAGTTGAGGGCCCGTGTGGCGTGCAATAGTGAAAGCAGGATCGGCACGTGGCCCTGGCCGTCTCCAGACACGTCTTCGATGATCGTCAGGACACAATTGGAAGCCGGATTCGTCGCTAAACACTGTGCGTCCCCAGTCAGCTTGATTCCAACCTGATCGAGCCAAGCACCACTGTAATCTGGCTCGACAGTGTGTATAGGCGTGATTGGCACTTAATGTAGCAGTCGGTACGAGCGTAAATTTCGCTGTATCAGCCGTCTGTGAATGGTCATGGCGGACACTTGCGTGCGGGTCGTACGTCTGATGATTGATAACGATGAATCAAGTGCTGTGGCAGCTGATCTGACAATCAGTCTGTCCTCCTGATCTGCTGTGTCTCTAGGTCAACCGCTACCATCATGACGCTGAAATCTGTCTCTGCCCACCAATTTTTGTCAACATCTTCTAATGGCCGCATCGTTTCGACCCATATGATGAGCGATTCTCTAATTTCCCCAGCTTCCCCCTTTCAGTTCAATGATACGACCTCTTTCAAACTCTGACAGCTGCTCGTAATGAGCTCGAATCCTGCGGCGAGGCATTTTTTCAGTTTCTCAAAGGTATCGTAAATCTCAATGCAACAGAAATTTTGACCATTAAATTGAGAATCGCTTCTTATAGACACCTGCCGATGAGCTGTAGCTTTCGCTATTCATTCGTTGGGCACCAAATTTTAATCATTTGCATGTTTGGTTGAAATGTCTTTGTATATGAAATTTCATTACAATCGGGCAACTCCTTCTTGATGCGTCATTTTTTTTGTTATAGAGTGTATTTTCCGCAAGATAATGCAAGACCATATGTTGCACGTGGTGTGCTGGCTCTCGCTACTCAGGGTATTCGATTGTTTCCCTGACCTGCACGCTCTCTAGATCTGTTTCCCATTGAAAACATCTGGTTATGGGTTGCTGAGAGACTGGTCAGTAACCCCCTCCAGCTAATACGGTTGATGAAGTGTGGCATATACTTGAAGTAGTATGGGATAAGTTGCCCTTTTCTGTCATCCAAGCGCATTTCGACTCCATGCCTAACCGGGTAAGGGCCGTTGTAGTTGTCAGGAGTGGCAGCTGTTTCTACTAATTTCACACCCCTGTTAAGTCCCTAACTGCTTGCAAATTTAATCATTTTGTCTTCATGACATACTGCTTATGTACAATAAACATTTCTTTTGTATTTGCTTTCCTCCATGGGGTTGCAATTTTAATAGACTCAGTGTATTATTATGAGTAAATTATCTTTCGAATCTATTAAAAAATATTCTTTCCAATATTTAACCAAAGGTGGAGAGGAGACAAATTGGTCGATATGGATTAACAGACAACGAATTCTCATCTGGCTTCAGTAAGAATTCAAAATTTTCAACTGGCTTCAGTGAGAATTTTGGTATATATTTAGAATAATTTTAGTATCGCAAAACAAAAAAAAAATCGAATATAAAAGTTTAAGACTTTAATTATCATCCACGGATACTTAAAATAGACGAACTTCCAAATGGAATAACCGATGAGGTGAAGGTCAGACGCTTTGTCCCGTCTGAGGCTCTTAAAAACGTCCATTTCCTCAGGACAAAGATATCCAATGGGTATCGAAATTAATGAAAGAGAGACTAACAGGATTTGAAGTCGAAGATGAAAAAATTTCAAGTAGTGTGTGAGAGTGAGTGAGCCTTGTCAAGTAATGTATGAATTTTCTGATCAGGAGTAACATCCGGAACGACTGGGAGAGAATTAGAATTAATAATTTTACTAAAAGCTATTTTGGAAAAATGTCCAAATTTATCGATATATTCGCAAAAACTCTCCCAAGCATTTTGATGAGTTAGTATGTATTTTATAATGAGCTTTATGCTTATATATTATAATTAATTTTAGCTACCTCAACCTCATCAATAGGAAAATTATTGTTCTTTAAGTCATTAATTTTCCTTTTTAAGGCTTTAGTTTTATTTCTGATAATTTTTAAACAGTCATTCCACCATTTCAAAGTAGGCACTCGAAGAATCCGTCGCTTACGAAAAGTTTTAAATGGCGAAGATCTTATTGGTTGAATTAGTAAATTAATTAAGTCTAGCTGATATTTGTTGCTGATGGTATGAAGTCTATTGTTTAAATCTGACATAAAACTATTAAAATTTTTTGGTACCATATTTGGTTTTTAAAACTAATTCACACCCAATAACCAATAGTCATTCTGACTCGAAATCAAAAACTTTCCCTTTGTCTATTAAGGGGAGTTGGAAACCTCTCTCTCCCTCTATACTGACAATGTTAAATTGGCTGTTTTCGATGTACCTTTTCTGAAAATCTGTTTTATGTACATGCTTGAAATTTTTCATACTATTATAAAGCACACCTCTCTCATTATACTAAAATGAGCTTTTAGCTAATTTTGAATTTTTTAATAAATTATGAAATATTTTATCAAACATTGCGAAATTTGACCCATTTTTTACTTAAAAAATTTGTAAAAATTAAATTTTTGAGTTTTTTACAAAAAGCTCATTTTAGTATATATTAGACATCATTATAAATAATTCATAAAAAATTTACATACTTGTGAACAGTAGTTTCTCAGAAAAGGTACATCACACTTTAAAATTTACATTTTGAGATAAATTGATTTTAATGTATACAGTGAGACGTCTAATTGGCTAGGAAGTAAAAAAATAAAAGGCTCAATTTAAAACAAAAGATACATGTTTTGGTTTATATCGGACGTTACACTTTAAAGCAAAAACAAAGTAATTTGTTTACAATTATCGCCATTAAAATGGGCGTGGCCAAAATTCAATGATTATTTAAAAATACTTTTTAAGGGCTTCTAAATACCCTAGAGGTTAAAGTAAGGTATTTTTAGAAAGGTTAAAATCTATACAATTTGAAAATGTAAAAATCTCAAATTGTCAAAAAAATAAGATTTTAGCTTTCCAACACCCCTTAAATAACTTATTCGATCTAAAACTAAAGTGATATATGATTACCTTTACCGGAGAAAGAAATAAAAGTTAGACCAACTACGGAAAAATACAAATTTCAAGGGTTTTTATAAAAGTAAAATACATTTTAAAGTCCCTCTAATATTAGTAAAAATCCCCCTGGCCCCAGATGGTAAACTTCGCGGTGAAGTCCACTGTGTAGAGATATTTATTGTTGTATCTCTGTAGGAGTTTAATTCAGCTGCATCACTGAAATTTCCATTGGGATGTAATTAAACATTAACCACACACACAAAATAATAGATAAGTTATTAAATTCAGACAGTGATTAATGAATTAGTTGCAGTATGAAAGGAATGAGGAACATATATATATATATATATATATATATATATATATATATATATTTATAAACAAATCATATAACGCAATTTCATGACTAAGAAAAATATTGTAGTGACTTACTTGGGGAATTAAGTAGAAAAGTAAAATTTGGATAGAGATCTTGAACTAATAGGAAATCGCGTATCTGGGCTGAACAGGACCTGGCCTGGAGGTAAGGGGTATGGGAGTGAATAATACTTAGTTGAAAGATTTTGAGGTTAAGTCAGCAGGAGAAGGAGTCAGCTCTAGAGATGTTGGTCTTCAGGTATTGCTAAATAAATAAGCATAATATGAATTTTAAGGCTGTCTTCGGTTAATGTTAAGGAATAGGACCAGAATTTAGAACATTTTTCAGACACATAAGAAATGAAACATTAATATGATATTCTGGCTTCACTATCTCTTAGAGAGCAGAATTTTTTCATCATACTTCCCGTTCTTAACCGAGTTTGTTCCTTTTTTGTGGCATAAAATTTGTTTCGCGTTTTTTCTTCTATACCGTAATGTTAAATGGACTATGCCTTCACGTATTATAACAAAAAAGAAAGTATTCATGGAATATTTTGGCATTTTTAAAAACACTATATTGTTAACAGAGGTATGAGTTATAATATTGCAAATTTCCATAAAAATAGAGGCATTTTTTCTGTCTGAAAATGTGCTTCGCGCTTAGTTCAAGCTCTCGTACTTTTACCGAAGATAGCCTTAATGGATAAATAAGTATGATATGAAGCCAAAGAGATAAGCATAATATGCAGCTAAACATAAGCATGATATGCAGCTAAACATATAAGCATGATATACAGTTAAATAATTAAAACTAATTAGCTCAGATGAACAAATAAATATAATATGCAACTAAACAAATGAAATAAATACTTGTTCATAAAAAATACCAATAAGTGAGAAAATGGAAGACAAAGCTATTAGAAAAGAACCTTGTAGCTTTTTAAAATAGGGTAAAGTGACAAGGACAACACCTGAGCTGGCTGCTTCCTCTTCTAACTTTCATACCGGGCCAATGGGTGAACTTTGAGCCTCACGATAAATTTAACATGTGTCAGTTTCATTACACGGAGGGTCTTTAGTAGCACCAGGACTTAACTCACCACTCGCCGGTTACAAGTTCATCATCTTAATCACTCACCACCACAGCATTATTTTTGGAAACATCCTCGTACACTTACAAACGAAAATAAAGTGGAAGAAACCGTTGATTGCTATGAAAACAGACATATTTCATTTCTCAGATATATTTGAAAACTTAATAAAAGTGCATAAATGTGATTTAATATGTAATAAAGAACTCAAAAAATTCCTAGGAAAACTCAAATTGCACAATCCTTACGGTCACAGGGCAGTTCCAAACCTTACCTTGTGACAGTGATAGTCGAGTAGTCAAGGTCGAAAACTCGTAACTAATACCAATAAGTGACCGGCGTTATCAGGTCGTAGTCTCAAGTACTGGGGAAACTAAGACCAACGGTGAAGAGGGTCTAATGCACAATGTTGCGGCGTGTAAGTTTAGAGAGTGGTGTGCCAGCTCAGATGTCGTCATCATCAGTTGACCACTGTTTAAAATTACGAGGTTCGTTACCAATAGCCCACGCTCAACTTCAAAGGGCGACGCTAATAAAGAATCAAATCAAATCAAATCAAATCCTGTCCTAGAAGTGATGATTGAGTAATGATGATGATTGTACAAAAAATTATGAAGACATGCAAGCTTGGTACGAGAACCTACTGTAACTAAACACTTCACATTGGGTGCTGATTCCATTTGAGGTAAATATTGTTGATGCTGAAACTGAGTTACAAGAGGAACTTGTTGAACTGCGGTCTGATAAGACAGTCCGAAGTCTGTTTTAAAGAAAGAAAAGTATGATGTGTATGGGTGAATAGTGATATTGCATGCAAATATCCATTGTTATGGGAAAAAACAAAAGTGTGTGTATGCCATTTTTTCCCTATTATATTATCTTACAGAGTGTAACCCAGATGTGTGTGTAAAGAAAACATCTTAATTGACTAGATATAGTAAAAAAAAAGGCAATCTTCGCCTGAATCTCACAAAGTTAGAGTCGCATATTAATATGCTAATATCAAATCATCTCAATCACAAACATTTTATTATTATGACACAACTATTTAATAGCTTTAGAAATAAATTTGTATATGTTATTAGCATTAGTATATTTATTTATTTACTATTTCCGTCAGCAAAAACATGTTCTGGTCTTATCAACTAAAATTTTAAAAATCTGTAATTTGCATTTCTTGAAATACGTTTCAATTGTTTATACACTGCTGTTTGTAAAAAATGCAACACCATGAAGGAATCATCAGAATTAAATGAACTTTACAGCAAATATCAATTATAAGATGTTACGTAAAATAGTAAAGTTTCAGAACCACCGCGCATGCATGGCGTGCACAGCACCCTCTGAACCGATCCTGAAACAGTATAAATAGAGAGCTGTAGCGGGACGTTGAAAATAGTTAATGATTATTTATTAGTGGCACAATGAAATAAGGAGAAATTCCAACAACTTACGGAGTTTGAACGGGGGGGATTATCGGCCTTCGAGAAGAAGGATTTTTCTATCGCGCAATAGGAGCTCGTGTGCAGAGGAACAGTTCCACAATGATGCGAGTTTGGAAGCAGAGGACCGACGAGCACCGAACAACTCGAAAAACAGGCAGTAGACGACGGAAGGTGACGTTAGCGCGTGACGATCGATACCTGCTCTGCATGATGGTGAATGAACGTACAGCTTCCTCCTGGCAGTTGACAGCACGTTGATCTATTGCTACAGGTGTACTAAAGTCGGCTTCGTCAATTCGTCGACGTCTGCTGCACCGTGGATTGCACGCAGAGGTGCCTTTATACAGGATCCCTCTCACGGCAAACCATCGACGGCTGCGTCTGCAATGGGCTCATGAGCACAGCGCCTGGCAAGCTGATTAGCACCAAGTTGTTTTTTCAGATGAATCACGCTTCAATTTGGGGGACCTTGATGGCCATATTCGTGTTAGACGCTATGCCAGCAAACGCTGCCTTCCAGAGTGCGTTATCGAACGACATAGTGGCCTTATCCCCGGAGTTATGGTTTGGGGTGCGATTTCGTTTCATCGATAATCCAATTTGCTACAAATTGAGGGTATTCTCAATAACAACAGGTACGTCCGTGAAGTGCTACAGCCCGAAGTCGTTCCCTTCCTTTAAGGCATCCCTGTAGCTATCTTTCAGCAGGATAATGCACGCCTACATATATTGCAAAGACTGTTCGAGACTTCTGTTCAGCCCAACACATGCAAGTTCTTCCTTAGTCTGCTTATTCGCCGGATATGTCGCCTATTGAGCATGTGTGGGATTTGGTTGGTCGGTGTCTCGCTCGTGATCCGCGTACTGCAGCTTCAAAATCGAACTTTTGCTGCGCATACAAGCAATATGGAATTCTATTCCACAAGCAGACATTCAAAATCTGTTTGACTCCATGCCACGTCGTATAGTAGCACTTATTGCAGCCCGTGGTGACTACACCAAACATTGATTTCGGACACTGAATATTGTTTTTTTGCTTTGAAAATTTCGTCATTTATTTGTACCAATACAAGTCGTTTGTGCTTTAAATTTCATTTAGTTCTGATGATTTCTTCATGGTATTGCATTTTTTTACACACACACACACACACACACACACACACACACACACACACACACACACACACACACACACACACACACACACACACACACACACACACACACACACACACACACACACACACACACACACACACACACACACACACACACACACACACACACACACACACACACAAACAGCATTTCAGTTATTACCTTTTAAAATAACCTACACAAATGTTTTCACTTAGGATTTTTTTAACTGTTTAAGATTTAGCGTTTAGAGTATTCTACAAATAAATTTAGGAATATTACATATGCGTGTATGGAAATCTATATATTTTAAGTTAGAAATCAGGGAGTTCACAAGAAAAAATGGTTGGGAACACTTGGTCTAAGGTAGGGGTTCCGAAACTTTTTTGCAATATTGACCCCCTTTAAAAAAATAATCTTTCTCATATATAGACCTTCTTACATATTTCTGTGAAATAAACAACATATAATATATAAATAATACTAATAAGTGCACCAAAAGTTAAAGGATAAAAATTTAACTAAAAATATGAACAGAAAATTAAAGAAAATAAGTGGTTTAATATAGATTTGTTTTACTTTTTCATTTCCAGTTTTACAGATATAAACGAGTTTTTAGAAACACAAATGGCAATTGTACAATAGTTTGATTTAAAATATGGTACATATGTTGGGTGTTTTGAACAATTTAAAATTTAGTCTGAAATCGGTTATCATCGCATAATCACTATAGTTAACATATATATATACATATATATACATATATACATATATATATATATATATATATATATATATATATATATATATATATATATATATATATATATATTACTAAACAATTTTTCAATTTTAATACATTGTATGGAGTTACAATATTAATTTTTTAAAAATTTAATGCGCGCGCGATAGATGTATTTAAGGCTTTTCCATAATACTTTTATATTAGGTGTAAAATTAGTTAATAAAATCGTAAATCACACAGCTTTCTGTAATATTCAATTGATTTCTACTTTTTCTTAATACATCATTAACCTGACTATAAATACTGCCTTGATCCATTAAGAACCAGGAAAAGCAAACAATAATCTATTGGTTGTATGATGCGTATTTTCCAAATCTTAATAATTGAATTGCTTCAAGTGGTCAGAGTAGCTTGGAATGTCCTCTTTCAACATTAAACTTACCTTTTTCAACAAAAAAGGTGCGTTGAATACATAAAATATCGAAAATCTCTTTCATTTAAAGTAGCCGCTAAAAGCTGACGGCGCATATCATATACAAAAGAGACAAGGCATTCCGTTTTAGATGCAGGAATCACACCCCCCTGTGCAAATTCATATTATATCTACACATATTAAAACGAATGTAATCAAATAACTACAATCTCTAAAATTTAAATAAATTTTAAAAAAGAAAAATTGACATCGACCCCTTACAATACAATAGATCTTTTTTATGTTCCATAGATTCTCAAGGGGTCTATTTGGGATCTAATGGAATTTAGGTCTAGTGTAAGGTTGGAAGCTCTATAAATATACTGAAGCCGTTAGTTCTCAGTCTTGGATTCCCCCCACCCCGTTATATGATTAGTGAAAAGTATAGCACGTATATAGAACAACAGTCTCAAATTCCTGCCGCAGGATGGTGTAATAATTAGGAGAAGGATACACCGGTTAAGGTGTCGTCGTCGGCACTTTTGGCCTTGGTTCAAAATTGCGATATCTGCCAGCCCTTCCACGGTTCTAGAGCCAACATTGGTTTAAGTCAATTTAAATGAATATAATACATAATTTTTTAAATAAAATCTTTTATTTAAAACGCTATTTTTCGTTGATAGCAGCTAATTTTTTTTCATCTAAATTTTTCAAATTGCTTTTTACTTTTGACAGATTAAAATTTTTTTGTTTAAATTCAAATTATAATTTTTGCTCATATTTTTTAAAACTCTAATGGAATATTATTTTTTTAATGGATTCGCTTAGATTGATTCATATATAATAGGTTTAAAAATATAAATACATCATAACTATTTTAATTTTCCAAAATGTCCTCTTATTTTTTCCAAAACATTGCATCACTTGACTGGAGATCCGTCACCTATAGCCCTGGTGTTGCTTCCCAATGCGACGAAATGAAATCCAACTAAAACATTATTTTAATGCATATAATCATGTTTGTTTACTACTTAAATGTCGTTGATAGCAGCTAATTTTTTTTCATCTAAATTTTTCAAATTGCTTTTTACTTTTGACAGATTAAAATTTTTGTTTAAATTCAAATTATAATTTTTTGCTCATATTTTTTAAAACTCTAATGGAATATTATTTTTTTCAATGGATTCGCTTAGATTGATTCATATATAATAGGTTTAAAAATATAAATACATCATAACTATTTTAATTTTCCAAAATGTCCTCTTATTTTTTCCAAAACATTGCATCATTTGACTGGAGATCCGTCACCTATAGCCCTGGTGTTGCTTCCCAATGCGACGAAATGAAATCCAACTAAAACATTATTTTAATGCATATAATCATGTTTGTTTACTAATTAAATGTCGTAACTTGCTTTAACAAGGATTACTCTTAATCTGAATCATTATAACTGAAAAAAAAATTATCTTTTTGAAGGTACTTCATAAAAAAAAAACTTATTTTTTTCTCCAATTCTGCCTGTATGTCAATAGAGGATGCTGAACTGAATTCAACAATATATTACTTTCTGCAAAGAATTAGTTTTAAGTCCTCGCGCGCGCGTGTTGCCGTGGAATGACAGCTCAATTATGGACTTCGTCATCTGACTGGTTTAAATGTACTCTGCATTGTTCATTTACTGTGGTTTGCGGTAGTGGTACTGTGGTTTACAAGGACTGTAGTTAAAAAGAATCTCATTGCGTCGGAAACAATTAGCCAAACGAGGATATGCAATACACTAACAAACCCTTCATTTAACCCACACATTTGTATTTTAATTTTATATGTATTATCATTTGCACTGCTATTACTTTTATCAATCATTTGGTTGTTATTTTATCATTTGCTTTAACAATAATTAAAATATAGTGAACACTGGTGTAGCTAGTTCTGAATGGGCCCCGTATCAAAACTCCTTTGGGGCCCTTTTTCAAAAATGAAAGCCTTGTTAGTCGTACTGTAGTTACGCATGTTGGCCCCCCGTACCATTGATACGGCTCATATGGCGGTAGCTACGCCCCTGATACTGAATCAAAATGGGCTTTAATAAAATTATATGTAATCCAACTTACATTATCGAAAGACTTCATTTCATTCCGATTAAATAACACTAATTCTAAAAGAGAAAAATAAAGTTTCTTGAAGCACTTTTAATTGAAAAATGGTGAACAGGAGAATGTAATTCCTTAAGTGTAGAAAAAAAGACAGTCACGCAAAACTGAAATTTTGTTTACTTTGCTAAAAAATACTGCTAGATACAGTTACTGCAATCCTGAAAAATCTACAAGTTGACAGAGGCTAGTATAGGTATCATAAATCCATGAGAAAAAAACGAATTCTTAAAATTTTATACTTTTTTCTTTTCTTTTAAAGAAGAGCTGCATAAGTTTTCACACAGAAATATGGATGTCATAATTTTTTTTAAATTAGTGTACACTGTTATTAAAAAAAATTCCTTTCGGATAATGTTCTTCTTTCTACCCTCTCACATGTTCACTAGGTGCCGAAACATTTGACGAATTTATTGATTTGTGTCACCAAGCTCGAGATTTCGTGAATGAAGCATTGTACGTGTACGCCGTGTCTGTAGCTATCTTGCATCGTACTGATTGCCGAGGTGTCTCTCTACCCCCAGTTCAAGAGGTCTTCCCTGACAAATTCTTCCCTGTAGAAACCATCTATAAGGCTTTTAAAGTTGCAAGTCATCATCCTGACAAGGACGTAAGTGTGTATTGTTAAATTATATTAAATGATGCGCTTACATATGTATACGTGAATTTGTTTGATTCTTTTAATAGCTAAGGTAGTTGAAAATAATTATGGATGAGTTAGAGCAATAATGCTTTATATACACTATGTGACATTGGAACTGCAACACCAAGAAGGTGTGAACAGAAAATTAGACAAATTTCATGACGGGCACACTTCATACAGTTCTGTAATTATGCGAAATATACAGCTTTTCGGCACTCGTTGAGAAGAACATTCAAGAAGAAACCTGTAGAATGAGCAATAGTCATGCTGTTATTTTTGACAAAGAAACTATTGTGAATGTGAAATTTTTTTCTTCTCTCAAAGGACATTTGTAACAGCTGAGGACACTAGACCGCTTACAACGGAGGTAGTTTCAGCAGACAAACGATATTACGAGGAGCGTGATAATTGGATTGAGAAATCAGGTTGGTCTATACGTTAAGTCTCACCTAACACTCAACAAAATGCGTCTATGGTACACCGACTGGGCAAAGATGATAGGAATGAAAAATGTGCCAGGGCTACCAGAATGACACTATCACGCGTGAATTGATGCATCCATCGACAAGAGGTGGCGACCTCGCAAACAACTTCAGCCAGCATTTTTACAGCAAGTGCAGCTGTGCCTAACATCCTTGATATTCCTGCCACTAAACCCACAGCTGAGACGAATCCGTTTGTAACGGTGTCGGTCTAAAGTGGCAGAGACGATTGAATAGTAATGGCCATCTTCACAGACGAATCACGCTTTATTTTATCCAATGATATTCGCTGTGTTCAAGTGTGGTGCCTACATGGTGCCGGGTCTTACTTGATCGTATCTGCGGAGCACCTCATCACGCGAGAAAGTAGCTACATGATTCGGAGCGCCATCGCATATGATAGCGAGTCATCCCCGATTCTCATTCAGGGTTTTATGACGACACAATGATACATGGATGACGTGTTGTGGCTGGTGACACTGCTCTTTCGGAGGAGGTACATCTTATCAGCAGGAGAACACCCGATCGTTCACTGCACGCATCAGCCAATGTACTCTGTAAGATGTACAGAAGCTTTCTTGGTCACCATTATCTCCTGATTCGTCCCAAATTAAACACGTCTGGGACGTGATTGGACGCTGCTTGCATGCCTTACAACATCCAAGTTCAAAAGTCGACCTGTGACAAGAGGTTAATCAGGAATGAAGAGTCATTTCTCATGACTTTGACTAAACTTCGACGTATTGCTTCGAATATCATCAACCGAGAAGATTTTACAACCTACTGAGTAGACATTGCTCTCGTTATGGAACTCATTTCGCGAAATAAACATCACATATTGTTCTTGCCGCACATCACATATTTTTTACCTCTCTGGTTAATCTTTCTTGGTGTAGAATTTTCAGTATCACGTAATGTATTACTTTCTGAAAGATTGTATTAAAATATAGCTGTTCAGAAACTAGAACTACTGGGATGTTTTTCAAAAAGTAGAGAAATCGCATTTTAGAATTTAAAATTGCACCTCATTCACAAATGATAATGTATTTTAAAACTGTAAGTACAATACAAATGTGGCTAAAGATCTATGATGTGTTAAACTTCAAATTTTCATTTTTTTTTGAAAAAGTACATGTTTTTTATTTTATGGTGAACACTTTAATGAAGCTTGCAATTCAATGCTTTGTTTCTGATTTCCAACCTTTTTATTTTCGCACGTTGCGACCGAGTGTTCTTAGTATTCAGCTCGTAACCGGTTATGTCTTAGTCGAATTGCGTTTTGAAATTATGATTCCACTAAAGACCAGTCGAATATAGGGGTTGATGCATGTTAAATTGGTTGGGGATATTGATGTAGCCAGTGGCGTAACGGAGAAAGTTAGGGCTCTCTGCAAAGTCGGATTTGGGTCCCCAAGCCGGATCTTACAAAGAATTGCAAAACCATAAAGTAACATAGGTTTTGGGCCCCCTTGTGATGCGAGGGTTTCGGGGGTGCACGTTACGCCACTGGGTGTTGCGTGGATATAGAACACCAACAGGGCCGGCTGTAGTAGTTTTGCCACCCCTCTCTCCAAAAGCAAAAATATATAATTACAAAAAGATAAATGGTTCACATAGATACACACCTATAAAACCTGAATAATTCTTGCGTACAAAAAGGCAGCATAAAAATAATATATATATATATATATATATATATATATATATTATTTAAAGTCAAATACAAACTAATTCGAAATTTTTTGAAATTAATGACATAATTACCTGTTATTAATTCAAACGAGTAAAATGTAAGAGATAGAATCGTCCATTTCAACATGTCAATTTCTTATAAAAAGAGTCTACTGATGGTGGGGATCACAAACGTTTATTTTACCTTTTAGTAACGGCATTCAAGACTAAAATAAAACATCCCCTGTGACTCTCTATCTATAAAAAACAATTTTTACATCTGTCCCCTTTTGAATGGCTGACACCTCACATCGTATGGGTGAAAGGAATGTCCGTAGTGACTCCACTTCGGGATGGGGAGAATGTTACTAGTGAAAGATGTGTAAGCTTATCAAATTCCGCGATTGAACATATAATCCCACCTTGAATTCTTAAAGTTCAACATAAAGGAAAACTGACGTTAAACATACGGAATACAAGATAAGGAAGTAAGATACAATAAATGAAATACCAAATTCACACCCAATTGTATTTCAGAATATATGTCACATTTTTTGTAACATATATATATATTTCAAATGCCCCACTTGGAATTTGCCGCCCTGGGCAGGGGTCCGGTTTGTCCGTCCCTGACACCAGCTCAGGTTTCCGTGTTTCAAAATTACGAATCTTGTCATTTGGGGATAATAAATTTCGCTGCTTCATATTTCTCATAATCCAATTAATAAAAGCTGCCATTTTGTTGAATGTTTTTGGATTTAAGAAATAAGACATCTCCAAACCGAAAGGAACGTCGTCAACGTCCAAAGAAAATACTGCGGAAATCAATCTGTTAAAAAATCGCATTGATTCTGTAACGAATTAAGTATTTAGTAAAATAATGACTATTTTGTCATCCTACTTAAAATGTCATAGTTCTTTGAAAATTACAGGAAAAAAAACCGAGATGTTGTTTTCCACCGGCAATAATTTTGAACATGAGACTGCCATTTGATGGAATTTTTCATTACAACAGAAATATTATGCAATCTTTTTGAAAATTTAACACATTTTTATATCGTAATCAAAGTATGCTTTTTCATTGAATTTTTAACAGCATAACAAAAAGGGCCCAATCGACTCGTAGAGCTATGCTTGATATTAAGAAATTTATTTATAGCATATTTTTTTTATTCTAAAAAATCAAAGGATGAGATTATTGTTGACGTGGAAGCAACAGGGAACATTTTGGATCCCGAGTACAACCTTGCCTACTACAGAGAAGATGTTGGAATTAACGCTCATCATTGGCATTGGCATCTGGTATATCCTAGCACCTGGAATTCTGCTGTTACGGGAAAAGTTAAAGATCGCAAAGGGGAACTCTTCTACTTCATGCATCAACAAATGTGTGCTCGGTAAGATTTGCTTCTGTTTTTAAAGCAAAATTCTGACATGCTTGAAGACCTAGTATATTTTTCAAAAACAGTTTTGAAATAGCGCAGAATGCAAGACAATTATACCAGTAACTCTCAAACTGTTTTCTCTGCATACCCTCTTAAATGGAAACACAAATCTATTTCCTAATACTTTAATTTATAACATAAAAAGTATTTAGGAAATCATTAAACTAACGAGAAAAAACTGTGATGCTGTTATAAAATTATGGAGATTATTAAAACACATTACAGAGCAAAAAGAGTTTTCATAACAGGACTTGAACTGTGCATCAAAAATACATAATGATAACTCATTTTAAGATATGCAATTGTTGTGTAAAGAAAATTGATGGAAATAATCAAAATTATATTTTTAGAAAAGAACAAAAAGCGCCATAAAATGCACCTGAAAATAGGGACATACGCATATCGTTTTTGATAGCAAAAATATTGCAGAGCAAGAAAAGATACTTTAGACGTGTTTTTATTTCAGCTAATATTTCTAGGTATTAAATACGGTACAGGTGATTTCAAAGTTATCTTATTGGGTGTTTAAAACTTGGAAAAGGGTTAACAATTCTATTTAATAATTTATTAGTTTAAACCTTTCCCCCTCTCTCTTCTTATTCTATTTTATAAATGATGATCCAAATTTGAGAAAAGAGTGTCCTCCTTTTGAGGTCATGAAATTCTCTTTTCCCACATCGCTCATTTCCGATAAAGTTATTAGAAATGGGTATCTCTTTTGTATGAAAAGAGAGTCGTCATGGGTATTACGGTATCCGACTACTTGCGACAACTTTTTTTTTTTAAATGGAGATATAGAGATTTTTTTATGGTTTTTAGATTTATTTAGTACATTTTAAGAAAAAAAGGCTAAAATTAAGAGAAAAATAAATTATTGCTTCTAAAATGGGTAAAAATTAACAAAAAATTACATAAACGGGCCCCGCTCTGTACCAATAGTAAATGAACAAACTCTAAATTTTTCAATTTTGATGTATTACTTTGCTATTCCTTTTTGAAATGACCTGCAGGATAAGAGATATTTTAATTTTTACAAAAACTGGAGCACTTTATCTTAGCCAATATATGACATTGCTTAAAGTAACAGTGATTATATTCTCGCAAAGAACTGTAAATTTTGTAATAAAACAGTGATTGATAAATCTGAAAGTTAAGAAACTTATACTGTTATACAGAACATACAAGCAAAATTTCAGCAAATTATTTTAAAAACTTTTTGAGCAATCGCTGTCCCCGTTTGAATTTTTCGAGAGAAAAAAAACGCATTTCGAGAGTAAAATGTACTTTAAAGCTTGACATCTTATGTAAAGCTATGGCATCTGCTTTTACTAAAACACTTGTAGTTTTTGTTCTAGTGAATAGAAAATAAAACACTTGGTATTTTTATGAAGCTAATAAGATTGCCTATAAAATAAAATCATAAAAAAATTGTCAATTTTTTTTAAAAAATCATGATTTTAGGGTAGTCGGATACTTTAATCTTTTTATTTATTTTGAATAAATAAAAGGAGAATGTTTTGGAATAGTAATGCTTTTTTTCCTTTCTAAACTGAGTATGTGCATCATAGTTTGAGAACCACTGCCTTACGCCACAAGTAGACAGCTTCATGATAAGGAGATGCATAGTTTACAGACAGGGCTATAAACTTTAACCTCTATTCAACACAACTAATAGAATTAATAATGCCACTCTAAATATCGAGCATGTTTTTCTTTTTCTTATCATTTAGGGGTTGAAGTGAAAGTAAAACACATCTGGGGAAAGTTTAACAAATTTCGATGACAATCCAGGAATTTTCTTATCATTAGCTTAAAAATATTTCCATGTAAGATAATATTACATTATACTGGGATTCCAAATAAATAAATATTTCTTTATTAATTATAATAATGGATCTTATGTTATAATTATAATTAATATAGTCATTGAAAATATATTACTTAAAGGTGACACATGCTTTCATTGAATCAGTTGCTACAATTTTGAGATTATTTTTAGAAAATACTTTTTGTGTCGTTGTTTCGTTTTTGTTGGAATACTGTGCATGTGTTTTTCTAAGTACATATACCAAGCATTTTAAATATAAAAATTTTAATTGTGAATCATTTAAACAGATATATTCGCATTCTCCTGCTTTCTTTGCAGAGACTAAAACTATAAATTCATGAATATATATATATAAGAGTGTGTAATAACTTTATATATATTGAGACAACCAATCACAATACACAAAATAAAACACCTTACCTTCAACAGAGGAAAACAATCAATGACCTTATATTTCGGTGTCTGAGTGATTTATTTGCATAACCGACAGTTTCAATATTAAAGGATACTAAATAATAAATAAAATAATATATAAGTTAGAATGTGAAAGCGTGATGAAAAAAATATGGAAGAAGAATGTACTAACTAAATTTCGAAAATGAATAGTAGATAAATATGAAGTATAATAGAAAAGGCTTAATTCAAGAGAAGAAAGATAAAAAGGGGTTTATCAATATTGTGAGTTATTCATGGTGCTTTCAATAAGATCTTTTCATGAAAGCTTCAAAGAGGAATCTAGCATGGTAAAGGCCATAGGAATACTTGCATTGAAAGACACAGAACTCCATTTTCATATATTGTTTTAATAACATTTATTGATACATCTCAGTGGAAATGGTATTAAAAAGTGAGCTTTAATGTATACACATAGCACTGGCGTAGCTAGTTCTGAACAGACCCTGTATCGAAATTCCTTCGGAGCCCATTTTTAGACATGAGAGCCATGTTAGTGGGACTGTAGTTACACATGTTGGGGCCCATGTAGCTTGGAGGCCACGTATCATTGATACGGCTGATACGGCGGTAGCTACGCCCTGACGCATAACCTCTAGAAGAAAAAAAAATTTAATGATTGAAATCCACAGGATAGTTTGTATATTTTTATAATCGTATGCCCCCTTTCATAAAATGTCTGGCTCCAAAATCCCCTCTTTCTTACAACAAAATGTTTACAAACAAGAGCTATTTATTTCACAACTTATATATTACCTTATTAGTTGACGAGCGAATGATGTTGAAAGAAACTAAAGGGTGTTTTTTTTAGAGGTATAGAACTTTAAATTGCAATAAAACAACGATGTATTATTCGATTGACATGAATTTTTTTTATTCGAAAGATAATCTTGTGGCATTACATTTTAAATATGATTTCTGGCATAGGACTGCCACGGCTGGCTCGGATGTAGTCCAATCTGGACGTCCAATTTTCGATGACTTTTTCCAACATTTGTGGCCGTATATCGGCAATAACACGGCGAATGTTGTCTTCCAAATGGTCAAGCGTTTGTGGCTTATCCTCATAGACCAATGACTTTACATAGCCCCACAGAAAATAGTCTAGCGGTGTTAAATCACAAGATCTTGGAGGCCAATTCACAGGTCCAAAACGTGAAATTAGGCGGTCACCAAACGTGTCTTTCAATAAATCGATTGTGGCACGAGCTGTGTGACATGTTGCGCCGTCTTGTTGGAACCACAGCTCCTGGACATCATGATTGTTCAATTCAGGAATGAAAAAGTTAGTAATCATGGCTCTATACCGATCACCATTGACTGTACCGTTGTGGCCTTCATCGTTTTTGAAGAAGTACGGACCAATGATTCCACCAGCCCATAAAGCGCACCAAACAGTCAGTTTTTCTGGATGTAGCGGTGTTTCGACATACACTTGTGGATTAGCTTCACTCCAAATGCGGCAGTTTTGTTTGTTGACGTAGCCATTCAACCAGAAGTGCGCTTCATCGCTAGACAAAATTCGCTTATGAAAATCGGGAACAACGGCAATCTCGTTTTGGGCCCATTCGACGAATCTACGCCTTGCTTGGTCATATTTAAAATGTAATGCCACAAGATTATCTTTCGAATAAAAAAAATTCATGTCAATCGAATAATACATCGTTGTTTTATTGCAATTTAAAGTTCTATACCTCTAAAAAAACACCCTATATAAGCTACTTTCATGAAAATTTTTCACCAATCTTGTCTTCAATATTAGTTATATCTCTGAATACTCATTTTTATAGATATGACTGTGAACGATTATCAAACGGATTACCCCGAATGATTCCTTTCCACAATTTCCACGAACCATTGGAAGGGTATTCTGCTCACTTGAGTTATTTCATCAATGGACTTCCATATGCATCCAGACCAACGGGCATGAGACTGCATGATATTCATGGCATTGGAGTTCAAGATTTGGCAAGATGGAGAGAGAGAATTTTAGATGCCATTAACTTGGGTTACGTTACGGACACTGATGGTCGTGAAACAATTCTGGATGAAACCCATGGCATTGATATTTTGGGAGATATTATCGAATCCAGTCATGATTCCAAGAATCCTGAATTCTATGGAAGTCTACACAATTGGGGGCATGTTCTCATGGCTAATATACTTGACCCTGACGGCAGGTATCAGGTAAAACTCTTTTTAAATTGTTCATGCAACTCTATTTATATACAGTCCTCTGTTAATTGAAAATTTTTTTAAAAATAAACAAAGGCTTTTATTGAACGTTAATGCACGTATTGTTTTGGGGAACCAATATAAATACCAAGAGTGGTTAAAGGTTTCTATGAATTATTCATTATTACTTTATAAACAGAAAAAGTAACTAAATTAAGAAAAGTAATGAAACTATAACTAAATAATGATTTCATGAAAGCAAATTATATACAAAATGATAATTAAAGATAATTTTTCCACAGAAATAATAAAGAAGGTTAAAAAAAACTATTCATAAAATTCTGTATCAAGATTTTTTCTCCTTATTATCATGATTGTAAGTGTAATAACGCTTAAAACATGATACTTATTCTAACGTAATACGCCAATTGATACTAAGAAAAGTAGATAAAACAAGAATAGCCAGCCATTTTGATATCTATGCATTAAAAATACACAATATACGCACTCATTAATTAAGTACTCTATTAAACATTTTAGCGATTTAAAGATCGAATACCAGTAAAGCAAAATTGTGATACTTAAAAAATATTTTTCACATGACTTTCAGTCTTTCATTTCTGTTACTTAAACCTTGGTGATTTCGTTAGATTATTCGAAGAAAGAAATCTAACCAAAAAATTTAGAAACAATGTTAAAACAGCTCGTACATTTTAAACTTAAAAAATATACTTAGGCAATAATTACAAAGAAATACGACAAAAAAAAGTAACCAACTCATTTACTGAACATAAATATAGTAGATACTAGGTGTTTCAAAAGTCGCGCACATCCTCATGGTAATCCTTGTTGCTTAAAAACCCAAAAGGTTGGTTGAGATTTTAGTCTCTAGATGGTAGCAGGGATCTCACCATAAGAAGTTTTGAACGTAGCAGGTATAAGTTTCAAAATGCTTGTCAGTTGTAGTTAGTTGCGCCAAACGGGAGGAGCATGATGTTATCCTAACAGCAAAGAATAGCCATCGTGGAGTTTTATTTCGCTACAAAATCTCATTGCCATGTGATGAATGCGATTCAGCAGAAATATCCTGGTGTAACAGCACCAAATGCATCAATGATAACACATTTAGTGCAGCCATTCCGGTACTCAGGATCAGTTGCAGAGAGGAAGCGATCGGATAGAGCGTCCATAATGAAAACGAAAGTGGCAGATGTGGAGACCGCTTTACAAAGAAGTCCTATGAAAATACACTGCGTCCACATAAACATCATTACGGAATTCATATCCTTGCTGAACAGTGATGGTTGAAGCAAGACGGCGCACAGTAGGCAGTTTCCCCAATTAATTTATGGCTTTAAAGTCTTCAGAACTATATATAATGATAAAAAAATCATAGTAATTAATGTAAATTGGGTATTCCTTTCTTTTTTTACTAACAAATAAGGTTAATAGAGCCTTAACTAATTTATTTCAATTTTGAATTAAATCAAGAATAACTGATTGCTAAGTGGAACTAGTTTTTAACAAGGATCTAAGAATGTTAAGGTATCCGACTACGTTCGGAACTTTGATTTTGAAAAAGCGTATAAAAGGATAATATTTATGATATTTAGTGTCACTTAGATTAGAAAATGTATATAAAATTGTTTTAAGAATATTATTACAATAAAAAAGTTATTTAAGTACAATATTTAGGCTAAAAATTAACTTAGAACAAACTTTTTTCAAAATGTTCTCCTTTCGTGAAAAATACTTCTATTATAATAATATTTTGCCTGCACATAGCTCAGACCTCTCTACAGAGGCTCAACTAGAACTTTTGAAATATATAACTTAGAAGTAGGTGTATCCATGTTTTACGACAACAGAGGGGAGAAATTTGAAGAAAAAAACGCCGATAATTATTTCAATGGGTTGTAACTCTGAAAATAATGTGAATTTTTTTAAAAAAAATAGTTAAGACTCTCTGGAGAAGTCTTTACTTTATAAAGCAAAATATAATTATTTTAGAAGCATTTTTTATAAAAGGAGAACATTTTAAAAAAGGTTATTCTAAGTTCATTTTTTGCCAAAATATTGTATTTAAATCATTTTTTTTTGGGACAAAATGTCCTTAAAACAATTTTATACACATATTCTAATCTAAGTGACACTAAATATCATGAAAATTATCCATTTATGCGCTTTTTTAAAATCACGGTTCCGAATGTAGTCGGATACCTTAACAGAAGCAATAATTTACAGGTGGGAGAATATATACAAGAAATAGTGTAGCAAGTTAAAAAAATTAACTTTGATAATTTTTAAAGATTAAACCAATACAATCAAACATAGCATTGTACATATACAATAAAGGATAATAGGTAGTGTTTAAAAAGACTTGGTACCCTTTGAGCCTTTTTTTTTATTTATGTATTTAAAAATAACATTTTAGCATTTCATACAATGTTTATTTAAGAAAATGATACGAGATAAAATTTTGCACATATTATTCAAACAATTTTGCAAATTTAATTCCTTTTAAAAAAATTTGGAAATATTTAAAATTCTACTCTTTTTTGTGTAAATTAATTTTTTCACATGAAATTCTAATATTTCTGAAGATGATTTAAACATCTTTTGGGATCGATTTTACATTACCTTAATTAATTTTGGAGGAAAAAAAATTATAAAATGTTGATATATATATATATATATATATATATATATATATATATATATATATATATATATATATATATATATATATATATATATATATATATATGCTAAAATTCAACTAAAAGCCTAATATTTCCCACATCTCAAATTTTTTAAGAAATAAGTGTCCAATTTACAGCAAAACTTATCCCTAATTTTGTTACATGCATTACATATAAAACACAGGGAAAAAATGGAAGTGATAGGTAAATAATTGTGGAAGTAGTAGTATTTTGAATGCGAAAAAAACACAGGAAAACCATTTTAAAGTTTATAATTATGAAAAAATAATTATTATAAGCTTAAATAAACATAAAATACCACACTAAAATACTAGCTATATATTTTTCTTAAAAATAATAAAATATATGATAAATCTTACTCCCCCGACAACCACGCATCACCCGACTTGGGCCCGAGAAGAACTTTTCATTTCTATGGCACTTCATCCGTTTTCCCCTACAAACGAGCAGAAATTTTTAAATTTTTTAAAAAATTTTAATTGCTGCTGGTCCTTATATTTATCAAAGTCCGTTTCAGTCTTAAGTAAACTCAAAACAACATTAGTTTTGCTCTAGTATCTTGCTTTTCCTTCCACACATTGAATAAGGCACGCCAAGTATTACCATCGGCCAACGCTGAAAAAAATCATAACTTTGGGGGTAGCAGGAAGTAGCAGCAAAATTTGGTATTAGTTAAAGGTCTATATCTACTCTATGTGACTTAAGTGTTACTGAGATCAATCCGTGTCAATCCCAAAAGTTCTACTCCAGTAAACACAAAAAACGGGCATACGTTAGTAGGAGTTACATGGTGTGCTAAATGTTATGTTTTTACAATTTTTAATCGAACTTAAACCTAATTTGAAAGTCAAATCAAGAAATTACTTACCCAAGACATCTAATCATCTAATCTCTAACATCAAAAATCTGCAAAATCCTTTTCAGACGAAACGTTAGAACTTTCGACTTTCAAATAAGGCTCTCGCAAGTGTTTCTTGTAACAAGAACTAACCCGATTTAAACCGATAATTGTTGACAATTTCGCGTTCTGACAAAAACTGTTTATCACATGGCTATGGAACTCAAGAGGACCTTAAATTGTGGGTTGTTGTTTTATTTCGAGCAATTTCATTTTTGTGGTTTTCGTGCACCAGATTGGGAAAACTGCCCACTGTGTGGCGCAACGTGTCACACATCACGGGACAGTATGGAAGTTTTTAACTGAATTTTTCGATGATCGTGTCATTTCCAAAGGACTTTAGCCACCACGTTCACCGAACTTCCAGATTTTTTCCTTTGGGTATATCTGAAAAATGTCGCCTTCAGGAATAATTCCCAAGCACTTGATGAACTTCAGAGTAACATACTTCATGCAATATTGGACATTAATTCTCCCACTCTTCGTGAAGTGTCAATTAATCTGGTAACAAGAGTTCAATTGTGTGTCTAGGAAAACGGACATCATTTTGAACATTTGCTGTGATTTGACCATGTCTGACAATGAAGATAACCGTTCAACCTTTGTTCGTCCTTTATTCTGTTTGTTAACATAATTTATCTGTTTTTAAAACTCAGCCACAAAGGTTGATGAGCGTGACTTTTGAAACACCCGGTAGTATCAGCTGAATGAGTCGGACGCATAATTTTTTTTGTAACATGTATTTTTTTAAAGTTATAATGCTCAACAAAAAGGACTTGTGTTCATCTCTTTACAACTAAATCGCAACAACGTTTCTTGAATTTACGTGATTGAAAATATACTACAAGTATATAATTAAAGGAAGTCTTAGAATTAAGGGGAAGAATTCATTGTTAATATTAAATACATCAATAAAAAATGGAAATTTAATTTAGATGGTAATTCAGGTTTGAGATATATACAACTCTTGTCATTATTTAATAATACAAATTTCAAGTTCCTCTAGAAATTTTAATAAAAGGTTTTCTGATAAAAAGATACTACACAAGTAGTTAAAAAACATGAAATTACTTTATAATTCATGATCATTACATAAGAGCTTAGAACATCAAATACAATTATAAAACTTATGCAAGTTCAAAAAATTGCTCTTATGATTTTTGTAAAAATACAAATTTAAATATTCTTAATTCTGTGTTATATATAGAATAACCCCGGTGTTATGGATGATTCAGCCACTTCTCTTCGAGATCCTATTTTCTACAGATGGCATCGATTCATTGACGATATGTTTAATGAGTACAAGAAGAAGCTTCCCAGATACACGAAAGATGATGTAAGTATTTAGTTTTTTTTTATAATTACAAAAAGAGATTAATCAAATAGTATTGTAAATGCTAAATCTAAAGAAAAATACTTTTGATGTATTCTTAATTATTTTCTTTATCAGATACGAAGAAAGTTCTGAAATAATTGCTACATTTTGACATTTCATCACAAAATTAGATAACAGATTCTACAAATGTCTTCAACATAATATGTATTTTTTTATTTTTTAAAATTTCAAAACTGTTATTTATTATACTGGATGATTTTGATACTCTTTAATATATAAATTTCTTCAAAGTTCTAACTATAGTGACTTAAATGATGTAAATAAGCCATTGACTTTACTTTTAACATTAGAAATTTTGCAGATGTAGATCAAAAGCAGAAATACAGACTAATTAAGCAATAATTATAATTACTATATATATATATATATATATATATATATATGTCATGATTTTGAAGACAGAATCAGATTAAAAGTTAGAAAAAGGGACGGTCTTTATTCAATCGTTTGTACATCTGTTCTGATGCTAAGAGCAGGGAGTAAAAAACACGCCATGGTGGGGATTTCACGTGAATAACACGTGAAAAACATCTGGTAAGTGTCGCTGCTTTGAAGATGGTGCTTGCAAGTTAATGCTGACATATGTTGACTATTAAATCTAACGATCTAGAATTAGACATGTTTATTGGCTAGGCCATATGTTCGGAAGACATAAATAGGCGATTAGTTTGATACTTGAGTATGAGAACGGAGAAAGATATAGTCAAGTGCTAGATAGGGAATTTAATTTTTAATCTAATTTAATTATCCTTACATTTGCCCCCCCAATTTTAAAAGGGAGTCATGGCGTGGTTTTTTCTCTCTTTACAAACTTAATCAATTTTCAACAAACACAAAACAATACATAGTTATTTAGAAAGACATATTAAACACAGTAGAAATTTTTAAGCAAAAGTAATACTAAAATCAAAAAGCAATACAATAAACGAGAGAAACTGTAACAACAAACACAGTAAGGACACTTCCAACATATTAATTGATAAACATGACTTTCCATACATATAAATGAAGATTAGCTTGTTCAAATCCATTCGACATCTAGAATAAGAGCTCACGTTTCCTCCTATTCCTTCATAATAATAGATTCGTATTATAGCTGGTAGATATTTTACAAAAAATTATGTTGGAAAATAATATATCAAACAATAAGATAGTAAATACAAAAATACATGAAATCATACAAATGTTAAAATAATAATTTTGTATAAAAATCTACTCTGGCGCCATTGATACACTAAATTTTGCATACATGAAATATATTTTTAAAAAGATAAAAAAACATAGACACCAATAAAATGAAATTATTAATAATATGAAAACGGTGTATAACACACAACTTATATGCACTATTCAACACAATAAACAATATTTTATTTCATATGCGTTATACAACATAAAAATTATAAGAATATAGGAATAAAAGAATACAAGAATATAAGAGCACTTTTTTATTATTTTTGAGTCGGAAAAGTGGACTCACTTCAATATAATAACTTTTAGTATGTATGAAAGTTTTCTCAATATTCACTGTAACTTAACAATATCGCATACAATATTTTGAATCTTTCCGTAACCTTCTAAAAATTCGTTTCATAGACAAAAATTCTTGATTTTCTCTTACATCACACATTCACTAATATAAACTGTATCACCTTACTTAATTTTGAACACATCTCTCTGAGAAATCTGCGTTATCAACTCACAGATGTTCAGGGATGCTGATAAGAAAGAATGAGAGGTGTACATACATCAAACTAAACAAGTTTGTCCTCTTAATATTTCGAGACATATACAAAATTATAATGATTGTATTCTCCCTTATCCACTGTATAATATCCAAAAATAAGCTTCAAGTTATTAAATTAATTTCAATTTTAGATAAGGAAAAATTCGAGAAATAGTGAATCCTGATATATGGCCAGTATATCAAAACACACAGTTTCAAAATAAAAAAATTAAATGACATGCAATAAGATTACTGCTGAATAAAATAATTAACAAAACAATTGAATTCAATGGAGAAAAAAGAATACAACTTGACTTTACTTTTGTTTCTTATAACAATTAATATCTCTAGTATTATTCTCTCATTAGTCATTTTTCTAAAAACTTAATTTATATCTTTCACTTTAAAACACCAATTTCTATCATAACTCTTAACTCATTCGACATCTTAAGATAAAATTATGAGAAGTATATTAAAATTTCTCAAAATTTTGTATGACTAAACCTATATACTTTGTTTTCTCAATTAAAATATAAAGAAAATATCTCATTTATAACACAACTATATTATAAAAATTAAATACTATATCACATATAATATATTATTCTTTTTCGCAAAGTTCTGTTCAACAAAACTCAGTTACTTCAATGTTACTACAATTGGAAATATATAATCTAACTGACCTCCACTTAGCAGCGTCAGAAACACTTGGTGAACGGTCATCCAGATGCTGTAGTCACTTTATTTCACTAGTAAAATTCTATTTATTCATTTACTTATTTTTCCATGTTGATACTTCACTATTTCACAGTATTACCGTGCAGACTTTCCGGCGAAGAAGTTTTTTTTTTTTTTGGCAGTGTTGGTCCTTCCATCATTGTATCACTGGGTTGGGGAATTCATGCTTCTCTTTTTGTTTTGTTTCTTTTTTCGTCATTCGAAAGTTGGTTCTTTCATGGCAAACTTGCTGGTCTCTTCAGCAACGGTAGAAATAACGTTCGGCGGTAAACACTGCATTCTTCTCGGGGTTTAAGAGCGATGTTCTTCCAGGGAATAATAGTGCGTTTTTTGTTGTTGTTTTTTCGTACCATTTTTTATTCCGGCAATCCGACGTCTTCATATACAGGCATACGGCGTAGTCGACGTTCCATAATATTCTCCATATCAGTTATTACGGTCGTCGGCGTTCGTTTTTATTTTAAAATTATTTTATAAAAAAGATTAGTTTTTTACGTTAAGATTTGAAATCCATTCGCAGATAAAAAATCCTGCCGGCTTTAATTCTGTCATGATTTTAAAGACAGAATCAGATTAAAGTATAAAAAGGAAGGTCTTTATTCTATCGTTTCTACATCTATTCTGACCGCTAAGAGCAGGGAGTAAAAAACACGCCATGGTGGGGGTTTCACGTGAATAACACGTGAAAAACATCTGGTAAGTGTCGCTGCTTTGAAGATGGTGCTTGCAAGTTAATGCTGACATATGTTGACTATTAAATCTAACGATCTAGAATTAGACATGTTTATTGGCTAGGCCATATGTTCGGAAGACATAAATGGGCGATTAGTTTGATACTTGAATATGAGAACGGAGAAAGATATAGTCAAGACATATATATATATATATATATATATATATATATATATATATATATATATATATATGTAAGGATAATTAAATTAGATTAAAAATTAAATTCCCTATCTAGCACTTAACTCATACTTTTCATTTCATCTTCAAGTGTCAAACTAATCACCCATTTATTTCTTCCGAACATATGGCCTAGCCAATAAACATGTCTAATTCCAGATCGTTAGATTTAGTAGCCCTATATGTCAGCATTAACTTTCAAGTACAATCATGAAATCCGCGATACTTACCGTATCTATGTTTTAAGTGTTAACCCACTTAAAACACCCCGTGGCGTACTTTTTCCTCTCTGCTCTTAGTGTCAGAAGAGATGTAGAAATGATTGAACTGAGCTCCTTTTTAAAATTAAGTCTGATTCTGATTCAAAACATGTCATATATATATAAAATCCAAATAATGTATGCAAATAGTTACAAACCTAAGTATAACCAGTCAAGACAGTAAGAAATATTAGCTGCATTAGTACAATAGCAAACTCTTACTCTTGGCTCACATTTTAGTTAATCAATTTTTTCTATTGTGATAGTCTTATTTGTTGTAATGGATGAGGCTTGTTACGTTAGATTCACATTTATTTTACATGAAGAACATATAAAGACATATCACACTTGTACATAAAAAACGCGTCACCATAAATAGCTGAACAGCATAACAAACATAAAAAGCGGCTTGAATTTTCCAGAAAAATGCAGTTTATATACTGCATATATACTTTTCCCAATATCATATGACTTCCATGAAAGGTTGAAATACATCGAACGATGTAGATTATATAACTCCTAATCTAAAAACGCTGAGTACATAATTTTGAAGTTTTTAAGTTACAGTTATATCCCGTTAGGTGAGTAAACTAGTAGTGGATTATTTACGTGAAGTCCTGGAAGGCTCAGCACCATTACAAATGAAAAAGCCCTCAAGAGAAAATTAACGTGAATTATTACATATATATTTTAAGTGACGCACCAAGAATATATCCGAATGGACGAAAATCGATTTACATGTGATGTACATGTACTAAGAACGAAATGCTAACAATATCATAAGAATGGAATGCTTTATGTTTTATTCGGGAAATGCAGCTTCAAGATAAAACAATAATAATAATGCGTTGGCTTACCTCTGGCTCTGATACAAACTGCTATTTGGTAAAGCATTCAGTCATAGAATTAGTAGAGAGGCCTTCTCATCAAAGCCTAAATATGTTTTATTGAGAAGAGATCTGATGACCGCATCGGCTAAGAAAATGTGGAAAAATCAAAAGAAAAAAAAAAATACAACAGAAAGATGTACCGTGGGCTGCCAAGCATTATCCTGTTGAAACTCAATCCCAAGGGTTCGTGATAGGAACGACAACACTACAGGGCGAAGAAGCTCGTTGTGTGACGTATCACCGGGTTCTAAGGGTGTCACAAATGGCAACTAAAGAGGTAAGGCTATCATTCGAAATGTCATCTGATACTATGAACCTTAGTTGTTGGCCTGCGTCACGGACG
Organism: Trichonephila clavipes; assembly: GCA_019973935.1. Taxonomy (NCBI): domain Eukaryota; kingdom Metazoa; phylum Arthropoda; class Arachnida; order Araneae; family Nephilidae; genus Trichonephila; species Trichonephila clavipes. The sequence goes on along the minus strand of BMAU01019584.1, from coordinate 30,112 downwards.
ATAGTAAGGTGAGTATCAACATCGCTGTTTTTGGATTTCTCCGGATACGTCTTCGCTGATCATCGGGTCCCTATCAGAAGCGGGACTCATTTCTGAAAATAATTCTCCTCCATCCTTGAAATTCCTGGTCGAATGCGTCTGGTAGTATGAAATGGTGAGAGACAGTCAATGGCCTCTGTCACCTCAGTTCCTATTCGCTGAGTCGTCATTGTAGTCCCTGGTACCTTGGTTACAAGTCGGAACATTCATGAGGATGCATGAAGACCTGTGTACTAGGGTTTCTGATTTCCCGGGAATGTAATTGTCGTTCCCGGGGTTCCCGAATATACATCAAAATTTTAAAAAATTTAGAGAGAGAAACAAGTTATTTTTAATTAAAATCAATAATATATATTAATATTTATATTAATTATATAAAATAAGGATACATATAAATTCTAAAATGAATACTTATTTATATAATGAGCTAAAAAATACAAAAAATATGTAATAAATTTATTATTCATTTTTAAAATAGGATTTCGGAAAGCATAAGCAATTTATACTTTTATCACTCAGCTTAGTTCTAAGCTTTGTGACGATCAATTCGGCAGCAGAAAATGCTCCTCTCTCGGTTTCAACTGATGTTGGAGGAATTGTTTTTAAAGCCTCACATAATTTTATAATGTTTGGTGATGGATTTTCAGTCGAGTCGAACACCTGCATCTCTTGTTTCCTGATTTTGTTGAAACTAGTACTTTTTTGGTTGAACAATATAAACTTTTGTTTTAGAGTAAATTGCCTTCTCTCTAATTTTTCGTCCAACGTCGGAGATTTTTATTTCAAAATCTCTATGCTCTTTTCTTCTGATTGCGAAGAGATTGATATTGAATACTCATCTTCGCAGAAAAGTCTTGTTCCTCTCTCTCTCTCTCTCACTTGGGCTTGTCTAACCAAATAATTTTTACCAAGCAATCGCGAAATATCGACAGTAACTGGTAAAAAAATTTAGGTATTGCATTAATCCTATTAAATTAACGTTGCGTCTCATTAATTCTTTGGATAAGAGACTATTTCATATTTTTCGCAAATTCTGAATTTTGTTCGTTCAATTCTCCAATAACGAAAGAAAATATATTTTCTGCAGGTAGCAAAGTTGGATTTTGACTGCATAATTTTTCGAAGCCAATTTTTACTGGCTTTAAGCTTGCTACAATTGTAGTCACAGTTTCAAACTCTACATTGGCTATCATTTGTTCTCCTTCTTTAATGTCAATTAATGCTTTTAAAATTGCAGACTTTAATTTTTAAACATCTTTCAAGCATTGCCAACAAACTATTCCAGCGTGTTTTGGTATCCAAACAAACCATCGATTCCCGGGAAATCCCGGGAACGAAATATAATTCCCGGGAATAGAAAAAGTATAGAAATCTTATGATTTCCCAGGAACCCGAGAAAGAAACCCTACTGTGTACGCCTATCAGACGATCACTACATCCTCCTGTGTTGTCTTTACTTTTACACAAACCACCGCTACCTCTTGAAGCACAGTACGGAAATGGTTCCCTTATTCCAGCCAATGTCATCGAATGAGAGCTTCGCTCAGACCCAAATCTCATCCTATCCTACCATTTGACCACCCTGCTTCCGTTAGTCGAAATGCACTTTCTCGTTCAAATGGAGACATCTGCTATATAACTGTTCACGAATCCGTCTGTGAGATATTGGTACAATTCATGTGCGTCGATGGAGCGTCATTCGCATGGAAGTTATTCTTTATTAGTTATTGGAATATCCTCTATTTTATACACTGTTTGGATGCCTTTTATTTTCTCGAATTTTAACTGTATAAGAAATATAAAAATTATCCATAAAATCTTATACTTCAGAATATCACTTCTTTATTTGTCATTGTGGATACATTTTTAAAATATTTAATTTGGTTTTAGATACAAATAGTTGAACACCTATTTTTTACGAGGTATTCCTTCTTACGGTTTATTTTAAATGCATAAAATAATTTGTTTTTAAGTATCACTCGTAGCTTTAGTTTAATGGGCCATACTGTAATATATATATATATATATATATATATATATATATATATATATATGTCAATTAACTTGTGTAATTGTTCTATCTGGAAGGCAACAATTATGCATATTTTATAAATAAATAATTCTATAAAAAGAACCAGTTATAATTTCTTAGTACTTGTAATTTATTTAGATAAACATCTGTATCTATTTTGATCAATACACAGTTGTTACGGAAAGGTAGAAATAGAAAGGTTTTCTTTACAACCTTGATTGGTTCATTGGACCTTTTTGTACATATTTTAATTGCCAGATATCACTATTTATTGATTCTGTATATATATAATATATACACTCATGGACAAAAAAATTAGCGCACCAAGATATAATTGCGGAATCGTAACGAAACATGGCATGAAGGTACATGTCGGGAGATATGCAAATGATTAGAAATGCAGCGTAATTGCACATTACGCATAGCCGGTAGAGGGCGTTTAACGTCGTTCTCCGTGGAGTATGAAACAGGTAATCAAAACTTGTTTGAGTGTGCTGAATTGTTTACAAAAGAAGAGCTGAGGTAGACATACCATTACGCCGTTTTCGAAGACAACATGAGCAGCTGTCACAGTTTGAGAGGGGGAGAATCATTGACATGATAGGAGCTGGGTGGTCAGCTAGGCGAGTAGCTCGTCAATTAGGCCACTCTGATTGTGTTATGAGGAGGTATTGGGAACTAGTGAATTCGAAAGATGTCATTTACACGAAGACCAGGCTCAGGACGCCCTCGACAGACCAGTCGTTGAGAAGGCCGCCACATCGTAAGAAATGCACGTGTACAGCCAACTGCTTCATCAGCCACCATCCAGGCACAGGTAGTACCTTCACTAGAGACCCCCGTGTCTTCTCGAACCATACGAAGGCGCCTGGCTGAAGGACATATGGGATCGTGGCGCCCATTACGTGTGCTGCCCTTGACACCCACCTATCGACGCTTCCGTTTGAAGTAGTGCCTCGCACGAGAAAACTGGACTGCAGCGAAATGGAACCAGGTCATCTTTAGCGACGAATCCAGATTCAATCTCAGCAGTGATGGCAATCGTGTTCGTGTGTGGAGACCCCATGGTGAACGCCTCAATCCTGTCTTTGATTTACAGCGACACACCGCTCCCACAGCTGGTGTGATGGTATGAGGTGCCATTGTCTACAATATACGGTCACCCTTAGTATTGATCCGTGGCAACATGACAGCCCAGCGGTATGTCCATGACATCCTGCAACCACATGTGTTGTCACTCATGCAACGGCTCCAATGAGCCATTTTTCAACAAGACAATGCTCGGCCTCACATGGCAAGGTTGTTACAAGACTATTTCCGCACTGTCACTACCCTTCCTTGGCCTGCCATATCCCCAGATTTGTCTCCAATCTAGCATATATGGGATCATTTGGGATGGCGAGTTAGGCATCCCACGAGTTTGAATGAACTATAGATAAGGTTACAGCAAATATGGAACGAAATGTCTCAAGACATCATACAGAACGTGTATGCCTCAATGCCCGATCGTATCGCATCGTGCATTTGCGCTAGAGGGGGTTCAACAGGGCATTAAATCCTCCGTTCTTTTGCCTTTTTCTCTGAAATAAATGATCCTTTTTCTTTTATTTTTTAATCATTTACTTACATCAAAGTAGTCATTATGCATGTAAAATTTCGTTTCATTCTGAGGACTCCTTGGTGCGCTAATTTTTTTTTTATCCATGAGTGTATATATATATATATATGATTATAAAAATCACGCATGTTTTTTTAATCATTTTTACACCTACTTCATCCCAATTATGCGCGCTTATTGTTTGCCTTAAAAATGACTATAACAATAAGATTTCAACTCAAGCTTTACTGCTAGAAACTTGAAATAATTAAATGAACGTGCATTGCCTTTTATATGGATGAGAGTTCTTGCTGAACAATGCTATCTACTCTTATTCTTTAAGCGATTGTCAGAAAGACTGCTTTTCATAAAGCATTTTTTATTAATAGGAAAGAAATTTAAAAGAAAAAAACGTAATTAAATCAAAGCAGAGAGAGAGAAAGCAGATTAGTCTGGTTTTTTCCCAAATAATAAAACAATAAACAGTTTACAAATTTCTTACGAATACAGTAAGACTTTTTTTTCTCTTAATCCTTAGCTTGGCTTCAATGGTGTTGGAATTGAAAGCGTACGAGTTATTGCTCATCAAGAAAATATAGTGACAACAAGTTTTGAAGAAGATACTTTAGATTTATCCAATTCAATGAATTTCGGTAGAAATGGTGCAGTAAAGGTAAATTGGTTTAAGTTATTAAAAAAATGAATACAATTTAGTACCGAAATTTTGTAATTAAAAACTGTTTAATTTGTGACATTTTATAATCTTAATACCATTCTTCGAACAGATTCGTTACCATCATCTTGATCACGAACCCTTCTCCTACGAGATCCATGTACAAAATAATACAACCATGGTTAACCATGGAACAGTTAGAATATTCCTTGCTCCTGTATGTGATGAATTGGGAAATGCCATCAAAATCGATGAATTGAGACGCCTCATGATTGAACTAGATAGATTCCACACAACCCGTAAGTAATTTATACACGACTGAGTTCTTAGCAGAATATAAGTTCATAAATAGCGCATGCCTATTTGGCAAAAATGTAAAGACTGGTAGAGGGACCGAAATAAGCAGGTTAAGTATAGAAATGTGGGTACGGAAATACCACGTGTTAGTACATAAATAAGTATTAACAACAGATGAGTGAAAAAGGACTGATAAATTCAAAGAAAACAAAGATTTTAATAATCAAACTTTTACAATAGGTGCTTTATAAAACTGCAGTTTTATAAGATTCACAGCTATAGTGTATGGATTGGTGCATATTAGCAGATATTTCAGGTATGTCACAAACTTCAGCAATAACTGACAAGTTGGCACCAGATCATCATATTCCATGGGATTTTAGTAAACCATACTTTTAAAGAGTCCATCGAAGAAAAAATCCAAGTATATAAAAACTAGGGAAATTGTGTTCAAAGAACAAACCATCATGTCTTATCGAATACATCATTTGAGCAGCCACTCCATTTCCATTTTCAGCCCCATACATGAGATACATGTCGGTGAGACACGAATTAGGGAAAGTGTGCATTCTGCTCTAAGTCTCTGCAAAGAATGATGATTAAAGCAGCAAAACGCTTTCAGCTATCAACCTCAACAACGCCCTCTAACGTCTTAATATTTCATTTTAGCATCTACATTAATCTGCTTATTTCGGTCCCCTCTATCTATCTTTGCATTTTTGCTCCATATTTTTAAACCCCCTGTATATATATGTGATTAATCAATTTCCCCTTATATGTCCGTTTGTCAACATACAACCTAATACACTTCAACTAACCTTCTCGCATAACTACTACTAAAGGGTGTTTTTTGAGAGGTATAGAACTTTAAATTGCAATAAAACAACGATGTATTATTCGATTGACATGAATTTTTTTTATTCGAAAGATAATCTTGTGGCATTACATTTTAAATATGATTTCTGGCATAGGACTGCCACGGCTGGCTCGGATGTAGTCCAATCTGGACGTAGAATTTTCGATGACTTTTTCCAACATTTGTGGCCGTATATCGGCAATAACACGGCGAATGTTGTCTTCCAAATGGTCAAGCGTTTGTGGCTTGGCCGCATAGACCAATGACTTTACATAGCCCCACAGAAAATAGTCTAGCGGTGCTAAATCACAAGATCTTGGAGGCCAATTCACAGGTTCAAAACGTGAAATTAAGCGGTCACTAAACGTGTCTTTCAATAAATGGATTGTGGCACGAGCTGTGTGACATGTTGCGCCGTCTTGTTGGAACCACAGCTCCTGGACATCATGATTGTTCAATTCAGGAATGAAAAAGTTAGTAATCATGGCTCTATACCGATCACCATTGACTGTAACGTTGTGGCCTTCATCGTTTTTGAAGAAGGATTCCACCAGCCCATAAAGCGCACCAAACAGTCAGTTTTTCTGGATGTAACGGTGTTTCGACATACACTTGTGGATTAGCTTCACTCCAAATGCGGCAGTTTTGTTTGTTGACGTAGCCATTCAACCAGAAGTGCGCTTCATCTCTAAACAAAATTCGTTTATGAAAATCGCGCGCGACCATTATTTTCGAAATAAAATTGCACAATTTGAAAGCGTTGTTCAGGCGTGAGTCTATTCATGATGAATTGCCAAACCAAACTGAGAATAAATCACTTGACAGCTGTTAAATCGGTCGCCATCTTGGAAAATAATGCCAACTTAAACTTCTATACCTGGAAAAAAACACTCTGTACTTTAACTCTGCCACTAGCCAGAAGCCTGAGAATTCACTTTTTCTCTAACCTCGTACACTGACTTTGAATTCACGCACGACCGGCGTCTGTTGCATAGAGTGCGCACGCTCTAGTCATGCCTTGGAGTACACAGCGATTAGTTGAGTCTATATAATATAATGAACTAAAAATTCGAACGACAAAATAATTGCTTCTTATTTCAGCAAGATTATTCACAAAAATTCAATATATATATATGAACATTCAAAATAATTACTCCTCATCACACAAGCACCTGATGTGCGTTAGGAAAAATGTCCCTTGAAAACAATATAAGAATAGAGAACAAATCGCTTAATTTTTCGCTAGAATTTGTTTGTTTTCTTAGTTCTTGGTGCCCCTCGCGTAAAAAGAAGAACCTATACATGTCCGGATGCGATTGAAAGAAAATTGTTGCCCACCGTAAAGCAGGGTAATTCTAGCCTTTGGTTAAAATTCTACCCCTGTTAAGCAAACATGGAATTGATTGATCAGTATGGATAGAAAGAGCGACGTGAAGGCTAACAACGATCCCGACATACTAATACTTGAAGGGACAAATATCTTGTATGCATGGTCCGTATTTATCGATCAAACAGATCACAGGTCAAGAATTAAGGAGTGTGGCACACCAACAAGCATCCGAGACGTTGTCTGCAGCCTCACGGACTGTTAGTACGGGGGTCATGGCTTTGACTTCCTCTAACTAGATAGAATAGGCGTCTGTGGCTGCAATGATGTGTTGAATGACACAGTGGCGCAACGGAGAACATTAGACCCCCTTCCCCCCGAAAAGGTAGGTTTTGAACCCTAAGCCGAATCTCACAAAGAATTGCAAAACCATAGCATAGCATACGCTTTTGGTCCGCTAGAATCCAGGGCCTTCCCCACGATGCGTGGGTGCGCGTTACGCCACTGGAATGACGCACACGCTCATGAATGGCGTGATATATTTTCAGAAGAATCCCACTCTTGCATACAGCACTATAATGGCCGCATCTGTGTTTATGGCACCTTGGGGAACTCTCGTATTAGGCATCGGCGTACTGGCTCAGCATCAAGTTATGGAGTGGTGGGCCATTTGATACTAGCCCCATCCGCAATATAACGTATAACATGTATTATGACCAACCGGCGTTTCACTTCAGTGTTACTGTAGCTTTTATCTGCGAGCCATCCATAGATCAAAGTACCAACAGGAAGATGCATGACTATACGTCACATGCAACATTCTACTGTTCCTCGATGGGAAGCCTATCCCACTTTTGTCATGACCAACACGTTCATCAGAACTTTCACTGATTGAGCACGTCTGGTCTACGTTCGCACAGAGACTGGCATGACAAAGCCTACCAGTGGCTACAATATATGAGCACTGAGAAAGAATAGAAATCGCATGCACTGTAACAGCTCAAGCTGACATCCCGAGTCTCTTTCATTCTATGCCTAGGCATGTAAAAATACTATTGTCCAGAGAGGCCCTCCCACAGTACTGATTTTTGTACATCCAAATTACCTGAAACTGTGTAATCAACTTATCCTTATACTAGGAGGTATTTCCAAAATAAACATAGCTTTATCTTTTGTCCTTGAAGCTGTTTCTATTTTATAAAGACGAGTAACATACATAGAATTACTATAATTAAATTTTCATGTTGAGAGGGCCAGAATGGTATGAAATTTGAGCCACAGACGCTGGAGATCATGCACTGGAACTTTATTAAATAGAGAAATACAAAAAAATGCCACTGAGTGATGGTGAAGAGTTACAAAAAAGCTATGTAGATGGTCTTTACGAATGCCATGGCTCTTCATAGCTCTTGACAATCTCAGAACAGTGTGTTCTACGGCAGAATGCAATAAGTCCACGTTAATTTCACGAATAAGCCAAATAATACAGTTTTTGATATGCGTTGTGGGTTGCTTTTGGCGGACTTTATCCTTTAAATATCTTCATAATCAGAAATTACAGGGGAGTGAAATTAGGCGATCGTAAAGGCCAAATTGCAGAAAAAAATTTCAGTTTACAAGTTCTTCAGTGAAAGTTTGGCAAACACAACTGTTGTACTACACAATAAAAATGATGAAATACACCATCCTGTATAAAAATTGTTTTCTGTAGGCAATCGCGTTGCAGGTTTTGGAACAAAAACGTTTCAACATATCTTGATACTGTTGTCCAGTGATGGAGCTGGTCTTAAATACTGTAGGTGTTACTTATTCAAAAAATAAGGGCCAATGATGAAATTTAAAGTGAAATCGCACCATACCTGAGCCTTTATAGTGTGCTATGGCCCGATGAACAACAATGGATTTTATGTTGCTCGGATGCTGCAGTTACGAACATTCGCTTAGCAAAAGTAGTCCTCATCCGTCCACAGAACGTTCCACTGTCTAACAGCTTCGATTTCTAATCTTGGATAAAACCGTAGTCAAATTGTTTCACAAACTTCAGCATTCTTGTCCTCACGTGAAGACTTTGGATTTTGTAAGTTTAATACTCCAAGATTAAATTCCATGTCGAGATGACTAGATGTTTCCTAGTCTGCCAAAGTCATCTACCTGGTAAAATACCTAGTTTCCTTTTCTTTCAAACTTTTTCATCATGCCAGGCAGAGTGATGTGTATCATTAATCTGCGACGTATAGTCTTCAACCGAAAAAAACTCTTAGAGCAGGACCAGGGACTTCTTAAGGCATGACCCAACTGGGCCCAAGCCCGGGACCTCGGCTTTTTTTAGGTTGGGGCTTCATCACGCTCTCGATTCAGCCTCAATAAGATTATGATCCGAATAAGTTTAATGGCCAACGATTCCTGAACATACGTCTCTAAAAAACTGGGTTCGAACTACATGCCAACAGTGGCAAGACTGCATAATTATGTGATGACTGTCGTCTATGTCTCGACCTTGGCCTAACACCACACACCATCATTACTCATATCGTCAACAGTCGGTCGATACGGGTTGAATCTATGTTTGTGAGACTGTAAATCATGCAGATTTGTTTCGGGTTTTTTTACGAGTATATATTAGACATCACATTTATGTACTGTCAACTTTTAAGGGTCAAAGGTAAGGCTGCTTTTGCATAGGGGCCCAGGGTCTCAAGACGTCCCTGAGCAGGTCAGACGTTTTTTTCATTAAGATACAAAAGTTTCGCCAATAGAACTTTTCTCTTGGTGTCAGCATGATGCAACAACAAATTGAACACAGTAATTTGTGTATTGTTTCTCTAACATACTGAGTAATTTACATATGTTGCGAAAATGCTCTGTTTATGCAAATTACATTTAGTCAGTGTTAAAGCATTACCTATTAGTGAAAGGTAATTTTTTTATTCAGTATAACATTTCTTTTCATTTTTTTGCACTTGTATACTATTTAATTATAGCGCTGAGGTTCTGTTGTCCATTAGAGCATGAGCCTGTGAACTTCTTAGTCACAGTCCCGCACCTTCAGCCTCTTGAAGTGCCACCTATCGGTGTGATCTTTTTATCCTATTTTTTATTTAATAAATTTCAACCGCATGACCTCAAGAGTTTGTAGTTCCAATTTCATGCTATTGGGAACCTTAGAACGCCCCTCAAAGTATATGAAAGGTTTAATAACAGCCCTGTATATATATTGGCATTTTTTATACAAACCTTAGAGATGACTTTAATTAAAGGTGTTACTTAAATAAAAAAAAAACCGGTTCTCGTTAAAAATATTCATCATTTCTAAAGAATTTTTTGAGTCCTCGGCATCCCACTCACTATTCTAACAATTTTTTTAAAAATATGGTTACTTCATATATCAAGAGGATAAATCTCTCTCTTTACCCCCTCTACTTACCAATAACAGAATACTTTTAATGATACTTACATTTCTACATCTAATTCATATTCACCTTCTCAAGAAGATGGATTATTCCATTAGTGACATTGCACTGTAATTCTAAATATTCTTTTTCAAACAAAACATTTCATTTTTGTTCTAATGTGCAAAAGGCAAATTTCGCAGCTTTATAACTTTGATGTAGATTTTAAACACAATTTTTAATATTAAATATAAGATTTTCAATCAAGTTCAATTTTTCTTTGAAGATTCAATATAAATGCAGCAATTTCTCCCTACTCACAATTGTAAATATTTGTAAAATTTCAAAAGTTACTCCTGTTTAACTTTCTTATTTATGGGGTAGGCTCATGTATTGCACAAGATTGTTAAAACAAAACTCTTATTCACAATATATAAAAATTTTACTCACAACCTATGAAATTCTTAATCTATTTCAGTAAATCCTGGACTGAATACTATAGTTCGATCCTCTCGTGACTCCAGTGTGACTATTTCAACAGAACGAAAATTCGAGCAGCTGCTTAAGGGAGAAGGTACAACTGAGCATTCAACTGAATACTGCAGCTGTGGATGGCCAAATCATCTTCTTATTCCCAAGGGAAATGACAAAGGAATAGACTTCCATCTTTTTGTTATGGTTACAGATCATCTAAGTGATTTGGTAAGTTTTCACTATAATATACACTGACCTTTAATGCCCTTCAATGTGGTTAGGCAGAAGTCTAAGGGCATGTAAATTTATTTCTCTGAATACTCTTTTAAGTTGTTTTAAATTTATCGAGATCTCAATATATGAAAATGTCCTGCTTATGTCTGTATCATTTGTTTAAAAACTTAGACATCATGCATAACCTATCCTTCTCTTTTCAGGTTGGCCAGCTGACAGATAAAAATATATGTACAGATGCAGTAAGTTATTGTGGAGTAAAAGATGATCTTTACCCAGACCGTAAAGCCATGGGATTCCCATTTGATAGAAGCATTGTTGCAGATTCAGTGAAAGAATGGCTATTACCCAACATGTCCCTCACAACAGTTAAGATTCTTCATTCATCTGGACACTAAAAATATAACCCAGTTTTACACACATAAAAAATGAATATCATCCATATCTGTCAAATTTTTCATTATAAATTCTTTAAAAATCCTATTGCGAGGCAAACATTTATTTATTTTATTATATAATAAATTATTTATTAATAAAATAATTGGTAATATATGTATTTAAAGGCTTAATAATGAAAACTACCAATGAATTGCACAAACTTAAAACATTTCTGTTTTTCTTTATTTAAAATCAAATAAACAAACAAGATTGCTATAATTATCAATTTCAATATTTCATTAAATTAATTATCAAAATAGCAATACAACATACAAGTAAATTTTTATGTAAACATTTTGACAAAATAATTTATTCTTTTTCATAGCCTTAATTTGTAAAATAATTGCTATTCAGCGCAATGTAAGCAGATTTTAGAAAATTTCAAATATATGAATACATAAAAATTTTCAAAAGAAATTCATATGTAACAAATATATATATATGTAAAAATTGCTAATGATAATTTTGTATTAACATTTCTTAGAAATAAATTTTTCCATGGTATTTTGAATGTAATACCAACTTGAAAAAATATTGAGTAATTGAATAAATATATAACTTATAATTATTAATAAAAACAGCAATGACAAATTTTCAGTTTTAAAGATTTTTTTTTCTCCTTATTAGTTTTGTTTTTCTTATTCAATTTGTTTTTTTCATTCTTTAGTAGAAAATATTTTATATTTTATGAAAAAAGAACTAAATTAAAAAATAACAACACTGATGGCATGATTGAATTTATTACATTAATAAAATTATGTTTTTGATGTATTAAAACCTTGTGTAAATTTTCTAAGAAACCAAGTCAAATCACAGCCAAATCAAGAATATTGTCCTGTTGTAGTAGCTAAACTTTTAAGCTATTTTTGTAAATTGCTTCTGTATATTAAACAAATAAATAAAAACTCCAGAGAAAACTCAATCTATATTCAAGTGAAATTACCACTGAAAACTTGAATCCAACAAATAAGAGCCATGTTAAAAAATAGAAGTTTATCAATGAAAAACAATATAATACAGAAGAAAAAGTATTCAATAATAGGATATATATGAACATATAAATAATGAGTAAAAACATCGATTTGAATATATAAAAAAAACATTCTTGAAGAGAGGGGAAGTTTTAATTAAGTTTAAAGTCGAAGGGAGCTTATTATAAATTTGGGACATGTTCTTCGAATTTTAAAGGTTTTATTGCTACATACAGAGTTCATTTACATACTTTTGCATACTAGGAGTTTTCAAACTGGGAACTCAGGAGGTATGAATTAGTGCAAGGGGAAGTATGAAATATTTAACAAGAAAATAGATTTCATAACATAATGTAGTGTAAAAATAAAAAAATATATGCACATATTAATCTATTTTATTCACATAACATTAAATATATTCCACCTATTTCAATCTAATTTTTGTATAAACATTTTTTAAATTACCAAGACCTGTTATTTCGGAAATTGTGTGATGCCACTAGAGAGCCAGAAAGTTTAGATTGTTTTTAAAAGAGAGTACAATAACAAAGTTTGGACACCACATTACTTTGTACAATAATTTTCTATAAGGTTTCTGAACTTTTAAAAAAATATCAATACAAAAATAAATAGCTGATATCTCATCTTTTGGACAGCATTAAAAACATTCCTGCTTTAATATTATTTAAGGATACTATTTTTTTGGAAAAAGACAATTATTTCTAATATAAATAACACACATTGGGTATAAATTATACTAATTATTGTGCATATCGTTGAAGTAAAATGTAGTTAAGACATATTTTTAAATGATGCAAATAGATTTTATATATCAATGTAACAGATCAAAAATTAACAAAATATAACCAAGTTTAACTTATTATAAATAAGCTTTCTCATTCTCTAGGCAATTAGAATAACATTTTTTAAATAAAAAATTAACTTCCTCTGGTACCTGCTTAAATGTATATACTAGTGAAAAATAAATTTTTAATGCAGATATATAAGCTAACAGAATAAAAAGTAATGAAACAATAATGCAATTTAAAATGTAAGACAATGTATGTTTCTTAAAATACTTTCTTTTTATGAAACTTCTAAAATATTTTTTGTATTTTAAATGAAAAACCTTTCTTTAAAATTGAAACTAGGTACATGTTAATGCCAGAAATGAAATACAGTTAATTTCTTTAATATATTCAAAATACATAAATAACGGGCAGAACATAAAGTAAATAATTCAATACAAACTCAATTCATGAAAATTAAATCATGATATTAACAAAAACCCTAAAGATATTAATTTTTATATTTGCAATGATAGCAACTGAAAAAATTCAGGTAAAGAGTGCCACATTTTAGCATTTTTTCAAAAGTCGCCATTATTGCAAGTCATTTCTAACATTATTATACATTTCTAAAACAAGTTTGGCACTTGGTCGCTTGGATGGATCCCTATTTTTACAAATTTTATGAAAATTAAACAATTTATATTTTAAAACATCAGTTTCAGTTCTACCACCTAAAATAAAATTGCAAATATCTGGTATTTTCCAAATGTCAGTTTTTTTCATTGTATTTTGGCATACTTTTTTGGATCATACTTCTGTTCAGCAAAAGGCCATAACTGTTCTGGGGCAACAAATGAGCTTTTAAGGGTTTGTTTCCACAAAGAACACCTCTTTTATCAACTTCAGGAGTAGCATCTAAATCATTTACAACAAGCTTTAAATCCTCAGTAATTAAAAATTACGACAATGTTTTTCAAAGAATTGGAGTCACATTACTCTAACACCAATGGGGCTGGTGTGCAAAAAATTAATAATTGATGCATAGTTAATACATAAATCTAACCGCAGCATCACAGTATCATGTTCTTTTAAAGAATGAGTTAAATGATAATTCACATTTAAGGCACTCCCAAGAGCATAATACTGAGTTAAAATATTATTTTGACAAAAACCAATAAGCTGAACAGTATAATTACTATTCAGAGATTTGATCATGAAAGATTTTGCTCAAAATCTTTTCATATTCCTTTGAAGAAAGTACCGAGAGCACTATTTTAAACTGTTTCCATTCTGCTAAATAGACCTAAAAGGCAAATGAATTTAATAAATCAAAAGGAAACAATCCCTAAATTTATACTTTTTGTAGTTAAATGTTTAATAATACAGTAATAACTTATTTAATTAAAGAACTTTTGTTTCTCAATTTGAACAACAAAATTTTTTCTATGTGTCAGTTTACTTCTAAATTTTATGTCTACTTCAAAAGTTACATTTGTAACTATATTGTCTAATCTACATTTAGAACAAGCAGAAATTATAATAAAAATAAATTAAAAGAATTTAGTGTTGAAAGATAATTTATAAATACCAAGTTTAAAATATATATATAAAGAGAAAAAAAAGCAATTTTTAAAAATGAATGAAAACACGTTAGAGCAATAAACATTGAAAAAGTTGTTTCCTATACAAAAAAGTAGAAAGTTTGATGTATTATTTTGATTTTTTTAAGAAAATTGAAATAAGTTTTTGGAGTAAAATTTTTATTTAAACTTCTTCTGAGATAGTGGGATCTGAGATAAAAGTATGAAAAATATCAAAATTTTCACTGAACAATTTTATTTTATTTGATAAAAATAATAATGCTTTTTTAATTCATTCTCCCCTCTATTCAATATTGTTTTAGTCAACAATGTCAATTGTTTACTCCCTATTAAAATAGAAGATTGATTATAATGCATTTTAATTTATATCCTAAATTTTTTTTTAAGTAAATCTTACCGTTTTGACAACACTTGTAGAAATAGTAGACAGTAATGTTATTTTAGCATCACATTTTAACCATGGATGGCAAATTTTCATTCCAGGCAATGAAAAAGTTCCATTTGGACACACAGGTTGGCAAACAGACAAGTTTCTTGTTAAGTCTTTGTGACATAGTTGTGATACATGATTATTTGCAACGAAAGATGGATTATTTAAGTACACATAAATAGCAAGAAGGCTGATAGAAAAACAGAATAATATTGTTCTTGAATTCATTCAAGCAACATCATTCTTTGTTCCAAATCAAAATATTATTTCAGAAGCCTGAAAAACAATGGGAGCTGCATAATGAATTTGTATAAAATATTACTATACATAAAAGTTATATATAAAAAATATTTTATTTTTTAATAAAAAGTACTTTAATTTCTACAATTACTTTCGGTATTTTTAATGGCAATAATGAGACAATTTTTAGTTTCAACAATTTGACTCATTTATGAAATGTATTCTATAATGATAACATTAAATGATATACACACATAGAATCAGAAAGTATAATTTCTGTATTTGCTGATGGAAAATAAAATTACTTATTATATCAAAATCTCTCATGAACTATTTGTAAGCTCTTATCATTGAACCAGAAAAAAGGGTGATACTTTCAGATATTAATTACTTATAGAATAAATGAAGAAAATAAAGAACAAATGTGTATCTTATCAGACAATATATAATTAGTATAAATGACATATTAAAACAATGTAATATTATGTTGAAAATTAAAAATGTGTTTGCTTCTGTGTGTGGGGACAGGGGTTGAACCCTCCTCTTGTGTACACCGTGGCTCCTCATAATTAGTAAGATTACAAATTACACGGCCCTAATGAAGAAACATAAAAGAAAATTAAGTTTTAAAAGTTAATAGACAAAGGTTTAATAATCTTTTTAGAGCACCAAGTTTTAACTTTATTAATAATACAGCCTTGAATGATTTTCAACTCAATATGATTATCATTAGAGCATTTTAAATTAAGAAATAGCTACCAAAAATACTCTGGTTACTTTTTAATTTAAAAGAAAGAATATTTATTTGAAGAATCAAAATAGTACAGAAAGTAGATACTTCAATCGCAAAATTAACGTATGTCGAATTCAGAAGATATTGACTTTTTACATTTGTAATTGCACCACTCTTAAAAAGCAGTCACAACAATACTTATAAAAGCAATTAAAAATAAATATTGATTAAATTTTCATAAAACTCAAATAGAATAATATATAATAAACAGCTAAATTTTTATAAGATAAATATTACAGCACATAAGTTGTACATCTTCACAAGATGAACACTTGCATTTTTAAGTAAGAACATCTTTCAAAGAAGAAATTTATGAATTCTAATAATTTGTTTACTTTTCTTAATCATGTGCAATTTATTTTTCACACACCTTAACCTTTTACAACAACAAATACTATTGCTATAAATACAAAAAAATTTAACGCGGAACAAATTGTAAAAAATAAAATGAATTATTATGATGTAGAATTATTTTCTATAAATGAATATAAATTACATTCCTGTAATACTTGGCAACAAAATTCCTTTTGTAACATAATCGAGATATGTTGTAAAATAAACTGCAAATTTTGAGAGAATGCAAACAATTTATTTTGTGAATAGCTGAGTTTTGTACAATGTAACACAAAAATACTGACCAGAATTTTTTTCTTAAAAAAAGCAATGGGAAAAAAAAGTTTAGAAAGAAGCTATATTAGAATAGTGATTAATTCCTAAGGAGAAACCTGCTTTGGCAATTATTTATAATTCATACTTCTATGAGTTTATTAAATAAATGTGATATATATATGCAGAAATAAGTATCAGAAAGAAAAAAAAGTTTTCAGAAATGAAAGTCAACTAATACTTGGAAACAAATTATAGAGATTATTAGTAAAAAATGGCGCAATGATAAGTTAAGTAAAAATATATTTATATAATGGTTTTTTGACACTTGTGTGTTATATATACATATATAAAGACAATATGTAAAAAGAAAAAAAGTTCAATAACTTTTTAAAAATAGAACTCGCAGTTACTTCCTTAAGAATAAAAACGGCCCAATTTAAAAAAATATACGCTTATAAAAGCTATATTTAATTTTTCCAATTTCACATATTTCTTGTGCTTCTTAAATTTACCAACATTTCAAATATTATACGTATTTGTAGATAGCACACGGTATGGCACCAAGAAAGGTTGCCACAAATAATATCTAATAGATGATGAGGATTTTGCCAAACTAGCCAAGTGTATTAGAATATCGTTTAGTTCTAGGTTTGAAATTCAATAATAACTCGTGTAATATATTCTCAAATATATGAAAATTATATGTTAACAATTTTGAAAAATGGAAGATATGCAAGTGTTTTCAAAATTTGTTTATATAGAAGCAGTGCAGGTTTAATCTCATTTTTGGGTCCTGGGCGCAGAAGAGATCTACGGGCGCACTTGCAGATCGAAATTTATTACTAGAAAACCTGGTTAAGTCCATCTTATTCGGGCCTTTTGGCACCTTTCCGGGCACCTTACCTCTTAGTGCCCGTCCTAAGCACCCAATGGATAAACTGGCACTGTATACAAGCACGCAGCGACTTTTATAGATCATTACAAAATATACAATTTAGAATTTCATTCATATAGCGAAAAGCCAAACTTGAGGACAAAATTGAGAAATTGGTATAAAACGGAATGCAGTGGCTTACACAGACTACTTTTATGAGAGGGGTTTGCATTTTAAAAAACACATAGATGAAATCAGGGAGGCTGAATCTTTATGCGAAGTGTTAAAAAACTCTTAATGTTGAGGGGGTTGAATTCACAAACCCTACCCTTGTGTACTCCACTGGCTGAACGAGAAGACAAGATGGACTAAAAGACCAACCAGGAGGCTGACAAGAATAAAATATAGGTGGATATACCTGTATGTAGGGTGTATCAGTACACGGTTACAAACTTTTAGAACATATAGAGTAAACCTAGACGATAGGAAATCACAAGGAATGTGATCGAAGCACTTTCTAACCGCCGTGACGACAAGAAAAAGACAGGACACGAATAAGAGAATAAACATGTTTATCATCGTCAGAAAAGCAAAAATTAAAAAAGAACGTTAAAGGGACAGTAAGAGCGCATGTCGGAGGGGTGCACGTTGTTAGTATGTATGATCCACCAGACGGTCATTTGAAAAATCCCGACAGGTAGGGACGTCTGAGACTTATTGGGCCTTGGGCCCCTAAACAAATGTAAGCCTCACCTATGACTCTTAAAAGAAAACAATACATGGCATGCGTCAAAGGGTGGGCTATATTTTCCGGTGAACGGGCTACTACTAAAGTTTTTAATGTATTTCAGTCCACCCAATGGCGTAGGTGTGCCCATTCTGTAATAAAATTGTATGTTTGTTCTCTTAACCCTTGTTTTCGATACTGTACCCCTCTTTTAAAATATGATAAATTACCATTTTACTACAAAAACACAAAATTGTCAGATTGAATTCTTGAACAACTACGCGCAAACTTCTATACCTTGAGTGTAATCAATGCAAAGATCAGAGAACATATGCGAACTGATGAATCTGAAAAACCGAGTGTGGACTCAATTGGTTTGCTACCAAGTTCCGCGTCATTCCAATACATAACATCAGAACGAGAACCCAACAATGTGGAGTGAGTGAATATTAACGTCGCTCTGTTCAGCTACATGAGGGCTTTGGGCGACGGATCTCGTAATATTTCAACCAATGTCAAGTGACGAGGATGACACCCGAGCTGTAACCACCTCTCCTAACTACCACACCAACAGGGAGGACGTTTCAGCTCTCGGACAGATTTCACGTGCATCGCTCCCCTACACGGCAGGTCTTTGGTGGTACTCGGCTCGAACTCATGACACGCCAGTCACGATCCGATACCTTGACCGCTAGGCAACCGTGCCCCCTCCAATCATGTGGAAGCGTGGGTTGGGGTATGATGTCACAAAATCAATCGTGTTGTCATGAGAAGGGCAGATCATCAACATTTGTTCAATCATCGTTTGGGGAAAAATTTATTTTACACGTCTGTTGCAGTAATTGCTTCCTTCCCTACAATAGCAGTGAACGTGTTAAGCGTCATCGTGCGCTTTCAATGAAGGTACATGAGTCGTCTACACGTTAATCGAATCTTTTGCTTAAGTAAAGACAGTTGCATCGATTGTGAAAACCACGTCCTCCAGTCTAGTTGGCGTCTGTATTCCATCAATATGTTTCTTTTAGTATACACATCTTTTTGTCTCAATGTCAAAATGTGTTGGTGGTACACCGATAGAACGCGATCGACTTAATACCCATCCCTTGGCATTACGCTGTCAAATATTCGTACAAACAATAACCCGAAACTAATAAATGTGCATGATTTACCATCACACATACCAGCTCGACCGACTGCTGCTTTTTGATTAAATAAGTAGTGATGGTGTAACGTTTGGTGGGCCTAGGCCAGTACATGGACGATGGCCATCACATGAAGCCAGTTGACATATCGTTCGAAATTCCCAGTGTTTTGGAGAATACAACCAGAAATAACATTTGACACTTGAAAAACATTCTAATTATGATCTTAAGGCTGAGTCGAAAACGAGAGGAGGTCCCCCATTGCGGCCAGGCCCTAGGCCCAATCAAGTTGGCCCATGCCTTAAAAAACGTCCCGGCCGACATGACTTGCGACAGCCCGCATGCTAGTACCGGGATTGTTCTGTACCAGATTCAGGACAATCTCATTGTTTGGTGTTCTTACTCTTCGCTCACGTTCCTATGTGTTCATTATGAATGATTTCGCTGTAGGACAATCTCTCGTGTAAGCGTGCAAAGAGGGCGTGGTTGGTGTTTGCCTCCTGCGGTAACGTTGGACGTAGAACCACTATGCGGTGCGTTCATTGCAATCAGTGATCCCATATTCAAGATGCATATCAGTGAGTTCAACGTTTGTGTAACATTCCATCTTTCATCTTTTTGTCGGCAATAATAAACATGTTTACTCTTATTCTTGTCCTGTCTTTCTTGTGTTTTGTGTCTTTACTATCTCGCTGTAAAAGCGGTTCCAACCCTGCATTACTATGTGATTTCCCGCCATAATCTTTACGAGGTGTAGTAGATTATTTTCAACGATGGATCCCGCTTTGAACTGAACCTCAATGTCCATCTCAGAGGTTTTTGGAGACATTCAAAACAGTGAAAAGATACACCACCTTGTGGCCATCCATTACATAGTCCAAACAACCAGGGAATTGGCATCGGGTGCCATTTTGTTTGATACTCCTGACCCTTTGGTTGTTATGTAACAACACCCTTACCACATACAGGTAAGTCAAAGGGATTCTTTGCCCCGTAATGTTGCCTTTCCTTTCACGGGACCATAGGCTTACTTTTCAACAGGATAATTCCAAGAAGCTATTGTGCATGCAACGCTTTTTCACTACTTATCTTTGGCTTTTCATACACTGCACTGACCAGAGGGATCTCAGATCTCTCTCCGATAGAACACTTTGAGCTTTGATGAAGCAACTGTTACCATCTGTCAATTTTATGACTCAATGACCAAACGGTTGGAGCTTGCCTCAGGGCTGAGTAGGCCAACGAAGTATTGAAAAGTCCTGCACAATAGACGTAGTAGTCTGGGGGGGGCTAACCTATGATAGCCGGCTCACTCAATTGTGATGCTTGGAAGCTTAATGAGACAACATGTTGAAGTGGTTCTTCGATCCCACGTGGGGCAGTCTTTTAGGGTTGTTCTTCAGCATAATGCTGTTCCACATACAATTAAAGTAATTCAAGACTTTCTACGTCCTATTTAGATTCTTCTATGGTTATTCTGCACTGTGGACATGTTTTCTATACAGCATTTGTGATACCAGCTGAAACGCCAAATGCCACAGTTTCAATATGTATAGGATTTAGAGGTAGCTTTTCAGGATTTGGGGGACCATTTGCATCATGACAATATCCGACGTCTTATCAACTCAATGTAAGATCATGTTAAGGCATGTATTGCAACAAGAGCCGGTAAGACGCACTATTGAAGCTACACCATATTTATCTAATAATTTATATAATGTATTTGTCTTATTGTATGTATCATATTGTCTAGTGTATGCACTATATTCGTTTAATTGTCTTGATTTAGGGTATCCTTTGAGTTTCTCATTTGTTTCTCATTATGTGTATTAAATTTCATTTCAACCCTTATCTTGGTGCGCTATTTTTTTTTTTTCAATATTCTGAGTATACAAATAATTATTCATAATCTTAACTATGATGGTAAAATTTATTAAAATAAAGGAGAGAGTATTTTTAGATGAATTCTCAGGTTCCTTTTTAGTTCTTAAGCCCTATTTATTTAGTTCGCCTGAATCCAAGGCAGTCTTCAAGAAGACATTACCTGAAATCCCTTTGGAAACCCTGATTATATAGACTCATATTTTTTGTTGAATATTAACTCTGATTCAGCTTCAGTAATAGAATCGAAATAAAGGGCATGTAGAAACATTTAATTAAATTGGCACATAATTCATCTGTAACTGTACACAAATATGAAACTCACAAATTTGTCATTTATTCAAAGTAAAAAAAAAATCGTTATATATACGCGCAATCACAGAATGTATAAAAAATATACTTTTAAATATAAGTTTGCTTTTCACCAAACAATTCATTTTATTTCAAATATAGCAACCTCCTCGTTAAATAGGCGGAGCTTCTCTTCTTTCAATTTAAAGAACGAACCAATAAGAGATGAGTAATTAAAAAGTTGATTCTAGTTGTAAAATCAGATTTTCGTCGGTCAACGAATCCCGTCTAGTATATTACTCGTTTTCTTTCATAAAATATCTGTCTATATATAATGTTTAAAGATTTTGATTATTGAGTTAGTTTGAGTATTACCTGCAATAATTTTGATGAATATTTCATCAGGAATTATTACAGAAATGAACAATAAAGAAATGAATGCAAATTAAGAATTATAAAATAAATTGTGGACAGATGTCGCTACACACAATTCAAAGCTATTCATTGCCTTGTAATGTTATATTATGACACATATTTTTATTTTATATTTCATATTTTTATATTTTTTATTTTATAATATCAATGTGGATTTCTAGGTCTACGCAGATTTTCTAGTGCCTATTTTTCTATTTTCAAATTTGCGTAAAATCTCCATGGTTACATCTTAAAATAATATTTTATCTTTACTCGTGTGTGTGACATAACAATACAAAATTTTGAATTATTGAATTATAACCTTTGAATACGGTTGAAAATGCTTGGTGGGCACTAAGAGTTTCTCTTGACTTTTTCTAACAATTTGAAAAAGTAAATTACAAAAAGTTATTTATAAAATAAATAAAAGGGGACACATTAAGTATTTTGAAAAAAAAGGGGGGAAAAAGAAAGAAATATATTTTTTATACAATTTTTTTTTGTTTTCGTGACTTTTATTATGTCTGAAATATATCATCATTGTTTTTGTATAAAATTGGGAATACGAATTAAATATTCAGCTCATTAAATGCACTCTTAACTGCATACGTTGTTTCATTAAAAATAAATTATAAATGGAAAATATTACTATCTTAAAATAAACGAAGCATTGAAAATAAACCAAAGACCACAGAAGGTCCCAAATTTTGGTATAAGTAACAACATAGGTAACTAGCATAACAACAAAATTTTTTTAAAAAAATCGGAAACTACCCAATTTATTAATTTTATAAAATAATAACACACATAATGATTTTAGCATAACTGAATTACACAAAAATTAAATAATTAATTAAATGATTAACCCTATTATACTATTTAGTTTTGTATTACGCGAATTTACTGTAACTATATTTGGGTATTGAATAACGGTAAAGTCATATAAATTTACATCCAGTTTTATAGTTTGAGCTTCCTTCAGAGTAATTTTATATCTTTGATGTAACACACATGTTGTGTAAAGGTATTACAAAAATAGCATATCTAATACATATTATAAATGCGAAAGTTTGTGAGGATGTTTGGGGGTCTTTCACGCAAAACAACGGAATAGATTTAATGAAACCTTTACAGTAATATAGCTTATACATCAGAATAACACATAGTCTGCAAATTATAGCATAGGCTATAATTTATAAAGATATTGTTTGAACTATCCAAAATAAAACGATATTTGTTAAGTAAGTGTGAAAAAATTCTGCCATATGCAAGCAATTCTGGGCATGCGCTGCAAAAAGCCCACCACAGCATACATCTATCTTTTGTTTGTGAAAACCCTTTTTTGTGTTTTGGCTACACAAGGTGCTCGCTTCTAATTAATTCCTGTGATCAGCATAATGCCTATTTTTTTTTAATTGCAGAATAAAACTAAGTTTTGAAGGGAGAGGTTGTTATAAATCTCTTTTATTTTAATGTTTTTGTTATGATTTTATTATGCACATTTGGTAGTAAGAAATTGATCTTTTTTCAAAATAAATGCTTTTATCAGTTTAGGTACTTAAAGTAAATAAACTTTCTCTTTCACACTGCATCATTTGGACAAATTTTCAAAATTTGGTTGTGGTTAGTAGTTAATTATAACGCTATAACTTTAATTGATTAGGCAGATATTGCGTTTTTAAGTATAAAAATAGTTGTAACTACTGTACTGTATTTTTTGGAGTGAGTGAATATTAACGTAGCACTGTTCAGCTACACGAGGGCTTTTGGCAACGGATCACGTAATTTTGAACCATGGTCGAGTGACGTGGACGACACCTGAGCTTGCACCCCCTTCTCCTAACTACCACACCATACCAACTTAGAAAGAATATTCTACCAATACTTAGCTGGAATATTATTTGAAATCCACTCTTCCAAGATATATGGCAGCACGGGTTCTATGATGAGCATTTTAGCGGGGGAAGGCGAATAGTTTTGTAGCAGATATTGCGTTTTCAGCTGACGGCATTTTCAGCGGATTGCAAAGATTATTATTTTGTCCCGAAAAAATGGTTTATGTCAAAATTTAAGTGTCTTATATGCTTTGTATGTTAGTGAAGACCTTAGAAAATGATTTGACTATTTATTTTAAGTGAACGGTGTGTATAATTAATTTTACGGTGGAATATCTTTATTTAATTTATTAACTCTAACGGATTAAATTTCCCAAAGTGGAGTATTTTGCTTATGTATATCCCTCAATTTTCAATGTAGTGATCCAAAAATATTGTATGAAAAAACTGCAGTAAACCATAGTGCGGTGGATAAAGTATTAACGTGCATCACACCTATACGGCGGTCTACAAAGCTCTAATAAAGCTCGAGCTATGAAAGTAGCTAGGCATTTGCCAACTTGACTATATCGTTAACATTTAGCTATGTTTTTCATTTAATCGCCATTATAATTTAAGAAACGGCGTTACTAATAATAGTACAATTTTAACATAAAAAAATACAACAGAAAGTAATATTAATATATTATACTTTCAGATATAAATTATTTACTCTATTTTAAGCGTTCATTACACAAACTTTTAACAATGTGTTACTTTTGCTGAGCAGAGATCAGCTTAGGGAGGTATTTTCAGAAATCGACCCTCAAGAGTGTTACGCGGAGTTATAAATAAAAAAATAATCCTTTTATCAGCTATGAACTACAGACTTAAAAATTTAACACAAGGGTGTGTTTTTTTCTTTGTTTTTTGCTCAGCTGAGATATGCAAAAATCTTTTTTTTTGTTTAATTTGAAATTCACGTAAATTAACTCATTAAAACTTCCTTATCCTTCAATCTGCGTTAATTTTTCAGTTCACCTGTGCGAAGAACGGTATACCAGCTAGTTTATTAATAAACTATAATAGTAAGAAAAAATAGCCATATAATTAAATAAAAAAGTGATAATAATAACAATTATATATTAAATAAAAAATTGCATTTAAATAATTAAACAGCTGTCGCATTGTTAGAAGAGATTCATCAAAAACAAGGTATATTGGCTTAATAAAGGAATTTCAACGACTTTATTGAAAAATTATACTTCCAGAAATCATATCTTTAAAAATTTACGTACATTAATAACTTTTATGCAGTTTTTTTCTTCTTTGTAATTCCCAATATACAGAAAGAAGGAATTTAAAATATATGACAAATTTTTCTAAGATGACCATTGCTTTAGAATGTAAGCCCTTTCTCAAAAGCAAATAGTGGACCAATGTCCATACATAGACACATCAATGTTCCAGTGCAATTAATGACCTTGGCGGAGGAATAAGAGCAGCTTCTTGTCCACCGAGGTTGTCCAAAATACCGTAGCGCAGTGGTCTTCAAACTTGTAGATTAACAAACCTTTAGAAGTAAGTATAATGTGTGTTTCGGGAACCCCTACCATACACATCCTTAGAAGAATATATCTTAAAACAATATTTAAAGTAGATCAACACACATTATGGATACTTTATGTAAAGACAGTTAGAGAAAAGTATTTTATTTTTTACTGAACATTTTTAACATGAATTATTATAATTTATACACATTGTAGCCAAAATTTATGCTTTAGGGTCAGAGTGTTCCCCAACCTTTTATCACCGCGGACCGGTCAACGTTGGATAATGATCGCTGAGGGGGAGGACGTTGATTTTTTATATTTTAGATTGTTTTTGTTTTAATAATTTTGGTTTAGTTGTATTTAAACATGCCTTCTGAATAAAATACAGCTACACCAAAAAATGCAGTATAAAGGGATTTAACAAGAACTATAAAGCGATTTTCATAAAAAGTAGCCCAAACCCAAGAAAAATATGCAGCAATAAATAAAATGGAAACAATTCAATGTTTCTCTTATGTGGACCAGTAGTATTTGATCCATTGACACTGGGGGCTGGAGACCACTGCTCTAGGTGATACTGCTTTACCATTACATTGAATGACTGGGATGTGTTTGTAATTTTTTACACAAACTGTCGAAGACTAGCACTATTGAAGTTATTTGCAGTCGCATTTCATACTCTGTGTTTATAATTTGTTTCTATATTCCTTTATTTATTTATTATTTTTTGCCACATATGGTAAATAGATCGTTACGAATGAGATTAAAATGTTTATAGCTGTAGGAGAAACTTCTATGTATTTTGCATGAATTTACAGCCTAAAAAATTAGAAAGTTGCCTTACTTGAATTAAGATTTTAATGTCAAATCTCTTGATATGTCGAGGACTTTTCCCTCTCCTCCATTGGCAAGTCTTTTGATTTATCATGATTCGAACGGACTTTTGTCCATACATTCTTAATTTTCTCCTCTGGGAAATAATTTCTTTATACTTTTTTACACTCATGTCCATAAATTATGAATAATCAGAATCACAGAAATTGAACTCTAGAATAAAAATTTCACCTGTAGAATTATCACACACATCTTGAAGAATATGCAAAATTACAGGAAACCACCAGATGGCGTGGATATTACGCCAACGACGAGTGTAAGAGAGGGGTATATAAGGAATGGTGGCAAAGAAGTAAAATTGTTCCCACAAGCACCTTAAAAGCCTTTCAGTGCAATAACCGCATAGCTATGGCCCAAAGGAAGCATCTGGATGATTTTTACGATAGAATAATTGGACGACTGGAATGTGAACGTACCCAGCTGGAAGTATTCGAGGAACTTGAATCGCCCAGAGTGTCATCTCCAGGCTTTGGCAACGATTCCAGATGATGGTAATGTGAGTAGATGTTACAGCACAGGTCGCCTCCAGTTACAACGCCGAATGAGGACCGGTATATATATTTGGCAGTTACTGTCAAAAGAAACAGACGGGGCACAGCATCAGACCTGTCTCGTCAGCTCTCTTAGCTACCGGTACGACAGTTTCAAGGCAGACCGTGTACAGACGCTTAGGGCTGATTGGTCTATATGCTAGTAGGCCAATCAGATGTGTTCCACTTATCGCAACCACTGTCGCCTGCGATTAACCTGGAGTAGAGAGAGCATGCATTGCGGATACCACAACAGTGGTCTTGTGTGAATTTTTCCGACGAGTCCAGGTTTTAGTTTGCAGACTGATTCTCGCCGGACTTTAATATGGAGAGCGCCAGGTACCCGTTACCACAAAGAGAGAACACCATTGAACGACACCATTACGGTGCTGCAGGATGGCTCGTTTGGGGAAGGAATTATGTTCAGTGTGTAACGATGACAGGCCACATCTATCGGGATGTCATTCTGAAACAACATGTACGTTTGTTCTGGGTGCCATGGTGCTGAATTTCTGTTTATGGATGACAACGTCCGTCCTCACCGGGTGCAAACATTGTAGACGAATGCCTTCAATCGAAGGATATCCCCCGTATGGATTGTCCAGCATACCACCGGGCTTGAATCCGGCCAGAGAATGTGTGATATGCTTGGCCGACGAACGCAGCTCCTTCAACACCCTTCCACATATCTACCTGAACTTCGAGGGCATTGCTTGATGAGTGGTGTAATATTCTCAAGACTGATTGATAATTTGATACCTGCATGCCTTAGGCGTTGTGGCCCTGTATTGCATCGTCCGGGAGACATACTCCGTATTAAATCCATCATACTAACAATGTTATACTGTTTTTTGTAAATAGGTTCTTTTGAAATTTGTCAGGGAGGAAAAAATCGCAATTTTTATTAATTTATTATTCAAAACATATATAGCATCTTGTTTCACTTACTTTGTTTTACAACAGACTTTACAAATAAGACAAATTTGTTTTGTTTCTGTCTCTTTCTTTTGCCTGAACTACATTATCCTTAACTTAGGGACATGAGTGTAATTAAAAAGGGTGCCCCATAATATGACTTTAACGCGCTGTCATCTAAATTCAAATTCATTTCCATTAGAAAAACTGTTCGGTTTTGCAAAAGTTTTTTTAGTTTTCTTTGACATATGATGACCACAAATTAAATTTAAAAATAAATGCATTAATTTTCCTGCTTAATGTATATTGCATGGATATTGAGTCCCAGGACATGTTTATTTAACTTTGAACGGCAACATATCTTCGCTATTAGGGACAACCATATTTCATCACAAAAAAAATCGGAGTGTAATCAATTTAGATCTCTCTTAAAGTTAAATCAGATTCTTGCCCTTTTACCAAAAGTTGAAATAAGACTCCTTTTTCTTTCCGTTAACTACCTGACTTTCAGATTGAACATGTAGAATTCTATAGCTGAAAAATTCTTCGCATATTAAAGCAAATAATCTAGAATTAATCTCTAATTTGTCAAGGACCCTTATCAAGCTCTTAATCACACGTACATTGAAAAAAAAAAACGCTTAGTTGAATAACGAAAATAAAAACAAACATTAATAATTACTAATTATTCTTCCTCTTAATTTTTTACACCTATTATATTTATCCCCAAAGCAACAATGAATTAAGAATTTTTAGCCACCCCTTTGGCTTCATCGTCTCCACGGTATAGTCTAAAACATATCTAATTTTACAATTTCTTTTCAGATTGAAGAATTTACAAAATACATTTAATAAAATCTAATCTTAAAATGATAAAAGTAGTTCAGTGAATGTAGCTTTATTGATTTATATATATATATATATATATATATATATATATAGGTATATATATATATATATATATATATATATATATATATATATATATATATATATATATATATTCTATATACATATATATATAGTATATATATATAGGTATATATATAGGTATATATATATAGGTATATATATATATGATATATATTATAGGTATATATATATATATATATATATATATATAAGGTATATCTCATATATATATATATATATATATATATATATATATAGGTATACATATATAGGTATATATAAATATATATATATATATATATATATATATATATATATAGGTATACATATATAAGGTATATATATATGGGTATATATATATATGGGTATATATATATAGGTATATATATATATATAGGTATATATATATATATATATATATATATATATATATATAGGTATATATATATATATATATATATATATATATATATATAGGTATATATAGAATAATTAAGGTATTTCATAAAATAATTAGACAAGTTAGTTAAAGTATATAAAATTACTGAATTCTACGATTTAACTAGATATTCTGTAGAATAACGATTACTTGATCGTTAAAGTATGAAATACCGCATTCTCAAAAGTGTTTGAACCGGTTCTAGCTGCTTTAGGAAGGAATTTTCGGATTTGGAACTAGAGATGGCCGTATAAAAAAATTGTACTCCTGATCTCAGTTCAGTATATGTCAGCGAGAATTAATTTCCATTAAAGAAGTTCCAAATATTGACATAACGCTTCGATCTGTTGCAAATGCGTTATGGTGAAAAGTGGGTATGTTTCAAAAAATAATAAGCAGCCCAATCCAAAGTGTCGTCACAGCAATCCTTGATCTAATAAACAATGAAAAGTAAAACAAAGGTATCTCATAACATTTAAATTAATATTCTCTTACATTTTTCTTTTAAAAAGTTTACACTATTTTTTTTGTAGCAACGGTTATAATATAACGTTATATTGAAATATATATAATATTATATATATTTCAATATAATCTATTTTTGCAACATATTCTTTTTCCCCCTTTCTTCTGTTTAACTAATGTTAGCAATATGAGCAGTAATAATTTGTATCATCTGGCGCTTTGCCTTATTATTTATCAATTATTCATCCGAAAAGAGATAAAACGAATTTTTCGAGATATTCTAGCTATTTATGATCAATTAAACTAAAAATATATTTGAAAATTTTATTTCGCACTTTAACGGTTCTATCCTTAGTTATTTCATAGAATAACTAGGTAAAGTGTGAACTTTTTTTATATATTATGTACTATGAAATAACTGAATTATTCACTTTAACGGTGCAACATATATATATATATATGTATGTATA